>MAIP01000046.1:0-167901 GCA_001736125.1 Pseudozyma tsukubaensis | reverse complement strand
CACACACACACACACACACACACACACACACACACACACACACACACACACACACTCTCTCTCTCTCTCTCTCTCTCTCTCTCTCTCTCTCTCAAAACACGCGCAATTTCTCCCGACCTTGGCTTGGCTCTCTTTGGGAGATCTACCGGTGAGTGTACTTGGCGCGAGGAATCCCCAGATCGGCGAATCTACTGTGCGCCTCTCCGAAGTGCTTCTCAGTTTTGATTCTCTGATTCGGTTGAGCAGAAGCAGCTTCCAAGAGCCAATTCAACAGCTTCCTCATGCGAAGATGGGATGTGTGCTGTACCGGGATTCTGACCTGATCTGGTTTGCTGTCCTGTAGCTTACCTCCTTCAGAAAATGGTGAGGCTCTGCGCAGCACTCGAGCGCATCTAAGTGCTTCGTGACGGCAAGGTATTCGTGTCTTCTCTAAGGCATGATGTCGCAGTGAAAGTAGTGTGCTTCTGTGAGCGATCTCGCGCATAGCTATTGTACTTCACTCTACGGCGAATTGCGTGGTCGCTGTTCCGATGTTGATGCGTCGGTGTCCTTTGCTTGAATCAGTTCGAAAAATGTGGTCGAGAAAATGCGAGCACAAGATCGTACGTGTTAGACCGTGTCAATATGACCTATTCAAATTTTTCACCTGTCGACCTCCACACATATGCATGATGATCCTCAGTCAGCCGAGGTCTTCATCTTGACATGTCAAAGCGAACTAGCCTTCTATCAACCTCACCATCACAAGCTATTCATAACATTTTCAGCCAGAATGACAGACATCCGTGATAAGAGCGCCAACTTTCTCAGCGAGTCCATCTCTTCCGCAACAGGAGGACAAGATGCCAGCTCGGCAGCAGCGCAACTCGAACAAGCTCTTTTCGCGAAACACGGCGAATCCACTTCAAATGATTACCGAGGCGAAGTCAGAAACTTGGGTCTGACACTCAAGAAGGACAACCCGCAACTTGCAAACGATGTGCTCGCGGGTAATGTGGCTCCTGATCAACTGGTCAATATGTCAATCGAGGTAAGATCCACCCCAAAAGCCTTGTGCACAACGTGCCATAGAGCTCAACGCTGACAACCTGAATCACTTCTCTTCCTCATCTGTTTTGTATTGGTGCACAGGACATGAAGACGGACGCACAAGCAGCAAGCGACAACCAACTTCGACAGCAGAACCTCAACGCTTCCATCGGCATCGACGAACTTGACCCCGACAACGGAGCAGCGATCTCACAGCAACAGGAACGTGATATGGAAACGTACGGCGAAGTAGGCGAAGAGTCTCTCGGTGAGGAGGGCGAATTCAAGGCAAGAGCGCAACCCAAAGTGGGCGAGGCTATGCGTGGTGTTGAGTTCGAAACCGGGATCTAGAAGACACAAAGTATAGAAAAGAATGGCAATAATGTTACATTGAACGATGCGTCCCAGTAGAGGAGATGTGCGACGTCCAAGAAGGATGTGAATACAGGTACAAATACAAGTGCGAATCGGAATGCAAAGCGGACAGGGAATAAGGATCGGGTGTGAACCGGAGGGACACTACGTCCGACAGTAGTGAGACAAAGCGCAAAGGGGCAAACGCAGTTTACATGGGTCGTCCAGCAGCGGCTTGAGCAGCTTGCTGTCGTGCATCTGTCTGGGCAGCTTGCTCTTCGGCCCTTCGCTTCTTGCCTTCTTCCGCCATGATAGCGAGACGATCATGGTCCAACTTGGGCTCGACGTGGGTTTCAAAGTTGCCAGCACTCAAGCTTCGGTCATATGCCTCACCGATGGCGGCGAAAAGCTGGTCCAGGTTCTCGATGGCGTCGCGGAGTGCGTCCAATGCTGAGGCGTTGTCTGTGCGATTGCGAGAGGTAGCGAATCAAAGAGAAGATGACTGTCAGAATGTTGCTTCGAAGCATGAGGTCCAACGTCAACAACAGCAGCAATCATCGCCAAAGACTCGGTGACTTGCGTCTCTATGTGGCTCAGTAGGAACGATTGTACAAGAATCTAAAAAAATCTTCGTCAAGCTCCATGCAACCTGGCAGGCTGATGGGCAATATTACGATCCCAAGTTCTCATCAATGCCGGCAAAGATGCGAGAATGTCTTTGGAAGCCGATGCTTGCTGCATGTCGTGATTGTTTGTGCCAATCGTTGAACTTACCATACATCTGGATACGAAGATGAATCTTGTTTTCCGAAGGGTGAGGATTACTGTAACCGCAGAACTCGACGCGGGGACTATTGAGCGAAGCAAGGCGAAATCGAACTGCATGTCAGTATTGCCGCACTTGATATCATCGCAACGTCTGCGAGTCTCGACGGTCGTCCAAGTCTGCTGCTAATGACTTCGGCAAGACGATGCCTCAGCAACGAAGAATTCCATTATTGTATTTCCCCCACCACTACTATGTACCAATGCGAATTGGCCAATTCGTGTAAAGCACAATGATTTAAAGTATCATCTCGGGCAGCCTTTGCGGAAGAGTAGCGAACAGACCGAGCGTTGACGTCGATGACCCCAGATGATCCGAACTTACTCTTTCATGATAATGTAGCGAAGCGAGTTGCCCAATGTGTGGTCCTCTTCTTTGAGACAGAAGGTGACTGCTGAGAAGTCGGGTTCGTATCCAGGAAGGAGTGTAAGCTTGTCTGCTATTGAGGCGGGGCCGTCGCCCATGACCTCGGCGAGGTTTGGGTTCGACATCTTTCCAAGGGGTATGTGTAGTGAGGGTGGACAAGATGTTGACGAGGAGCAAGAAGGACGCTAACTTTTTTGATAGCTTGGCTTCGCCTAAAAATTTCCTCTGAGCGTGGGGCGAAGGCCAATTCTTCCAACACGCTTAAAAAAAAAGGTCAAGCTTCGGCACCGGTCTGGCGCGCAGTACGTACGAGAGAAGCGAAAGCCCGATCTCATTTGAGCTGATAGAAGCTTCGCCTATCTTGCTCAGCGCGACTGAGCATTGAATTTGCGGCAAGTGAGCAGTGTGAGACCAGCTCGATCCGGACAAGCAGCCTGAAAACTGAGCGCGCGGGGCTGATAGCCAGTCAGAAATTGGCAGTAATTCAGACTGAGAGCGTGAGGCAGCGAAGACGTGTCGTGATTTAGCGAAATTCGGGCAGCTGGGCTGAGAGAGTCAGACAAGAGAGGAAGAGAGCTGAGGGCGTTTCGTTCGTACATTACTTCCTCTGGTCTCCTGCTTCGACTTTCTGCCCTGGCTTCTTTTCTCCCACACAGTCGAGCAGCGCGAGCGAACGAGCGAGTCCAAGAGGTGGATATCGCATTCAGTCAACTCAACCCTAACTGCCCACCGCTCTCTCGTCTATCTCAATCGAAAATCATATCCAGCATCCACAAGAAAGCCGCAACCCTTTTGCGATTCGCATCTCGCAACCCGCAACCGCCAACCGCATCCACCTTTCTCGCTCGCAACTAAGCTCCAAGACGCTGCTTTGCATTCAATATTCCTTCTCGCTCCCTGTTGGTCTTTGTTTGCCGTTGCCAACGCCTGTCATCGTCATCGTCATCGACTTGGACACCGACACCGACACCAACACCCACCGCCAACGCGTTTCTCCGCAGGCGCTTGCAACACCATCACACTTCTTCCGGTTCCTTTTGACCCTCTCCGCCTCTCATCGGCGCGTCTATTCACCGTCGCGTCCAGCCCATCGGGACCATCTCCTCTCGAAGCGCGATCGTCATCGCCTTGACAGCTGCCTTCGCCAACCCACTCACAAGTGGATCTCGTCGTCGACGCGACGTTCGGCCCATCGTATCCACGCTCTTTTGCATCCCGCTCCTTCTGCCCGAGCTCATCGTCGACCGTCCCCTCCTCAAGCTCTGTCTTCGACTGTCATTGACATCGTCCGCATCCGCGCGACATAGCAAGCTGCGCGCCAAGTTTGTCTGCCGCACCGCAAACCTTACTCGACACATCTCACCACTGAAAGTCATCCATCATGTCATCGGCCATCGCCAATGGAGCTGGCAACGGTGCTCCAGCAAATGGACAGCCACCTGCGCTCAGTGCTCAAGCCCAGCAGATGTTGACCGGCATGACCAAAGAAAGGCTTCACAGCATGGTCGCACGCATGCAGCAACTTAAGGCTAGCGGCGTCACCGAAGCCACCAGCACAGAGTACGCCCAGCTCGTCAATACACTCAAGATGTTCCAGCAATACCAAAGCATGCGTCAACAGCAGGCCGTTGCCATGCAAGCAAAAGCCGCACAATCATCGGCCGCTCGAACACCCACAGCTACGCAACCATCAGCGCCATCACCGTCGCAAGCCGCCAATGCCAGCACACCTGCTGCAGATGCGTCGAGCGCAGCACCATCTACCAACGGCGTCGTTGTCAAGACCGAAGAAGACATCACACGATCCCTCAGCCCAGCCAACTTCACACCCGATCAGCTGAATGCGCTCAAGACGCAGATCATCGCCTTTAAGCTCATCTCGCGCAACCAGCCTCTGCCGTCTCATTTGCAAGAGGCCATCTTGGCTGCAGACCGCGAGTCAGAAGCTCAGGACTCCAAGAAGGGTGAGCCTCTCACCTCTGCCTCACAAATTGCTGCTGCCGCTGTCTCGTCATCCGAGAAGGGTACAGAGGACAGCGCTGCCAAGCCGAGTACATCCAAGGATGGCGCTGCCGCAACCACCACAACCGCCGAGTCCATCGCCGAGATCCCACGACCACCAAGTCCAAAAGATGACCCTAGCAGCTCCGTATACCCATACAATGCCTACGTCCATCCCTTCTCGTATATCTCCAAGCCCTTGCTCGAGGATGAGGACTACACAGCTACAAAACAGCAGCGTCTCTTGATACCAAGTCTCATGCCAGCCGGACTCGAGCCAAGATTGTTGCTGGAAGAGCGCGATCGTTTCGTTCAGGCCCGCATCCGTCAACGTATCCGGGAGCTCGAGTCGTTCCCCGCCGACATGTCGCAGAACCCGACCATGGCCAGCTTGAAAGGCAAGGAGAATGCAAACGACGTGACGTCTCAGCTTCATGGCAGCGGTCTTCAGGGCGATAATGCCAAGTTGAAGGCTCTCATCGAGCTCAAGTCGCTTCATCTCCTCGAGAAGCAGAAGCAGCTTCGTGAGCAAGTGGTCCAGAGTCTCAACCTCGCTACAACGCTCGGCCTCGACCGTGTCGCTTTCCGCCGTGTAAAGAAGCAGACCCTGCGCGACGCTCGTATGACTGAACAGCTCGAGCGCAAGCAACGCGTGGAGCGTGAAAAGCGGGCTAGGCAAAAGCACATTGACTACCTCAGCACCATCTGCAACCATGGTCGCGATCTGGTGTCTGCGCATACCAAAGCGAACGACCAAGCTCGCAGGTTTGGCCGTGCCATGCTCAAGTTCCATGCCGATACCGAGAGGGAGGAGCAGAAGCGCGTCGAAAGGATTGCCAAGGAGCGTCTCAATGCGCTCAAGGCCGACGACGAAGAGGCCTATCTCAAGCTCATCGACACTGCAAAGGATACGCGTATTACCCATCTCTTGCGACAGACCGACGGCTACCTCGACAGCTTGGCGCAGGCCGTCCAAGCCCAGCAGAACGACGATGTTCACGCCGAAGCCATTGCAGCCGAACGCTCCGTCGTTGTCGAGGACACTTCCAACCAAGAAGTCGGTGTCGCCGTCGATGAGACCATGTTCGGTGCCCAACGCCAGGATGATCCCGCCGAGGACCGTGGCAAGGTTGACTACTACTCGGTGGCTCACCGCATCACTGAGCGCATCACGCAGCAGCCCACGATCCTATCGGGAGGTACACTCAAGGAATACCAGATGAAGGGTCTGCAGTGGATGATCTCGTTGTACAACAACAGACTTAACGGTATCTTGGCCGACGAAATGGGTCTCGGAAAGACGATTCAGACCATCTCGCTTATCACCTACCTCATGGAGTTCAAGAAGCAAAACGGTCCTTTCCTTGTCATTGTACCTCTATCGACGCTCACCAACTGGGTCAACGAGTTCAACAAATGGGCGCCTTCGGTCTCGACGCTCATCTACAAGGGTACGCCAAACGTGCGAAAGCAGTTGACGGGCCGTCTCAAATCCATGAACTTCCAGGTTCTGTTGACCACCTACGAATATATCATCAAGGACAAGCACTTGCTCGGCAAAATCAAGTGGGTTCACATGATCATCGACGAAGGTCATCGTATGAAGAATACCCAATCCAAGCTCACCATAACGCTCACCCAGTTCTACACCAGTCGCTACCGTCTCTTGCTGACGGGTACACCGTTGCAGAACAACTTGCCAGAGCTGTGGGCTTTGCTCAACTTCGTGCTTCCCAGGATCTTCAACTCGGTCAAGAGTTTCGACGAATGGTTCAACACTCCCTTCACCAACACCGGCAGCGAAGGTGGTATGATGCTCAACGAGGAAGAGGCACTGCTCATCATCAAGCGTCTTCACAAGGTGCTTCGACCTTTCTTGCTGCGTCGTCTCAAGAAGGATGTCGCATCCGAACTGCCAGACAAGGTCGAAAAGGTGATCAAGTGCAAGATGAGCGCGCTCCAACTCAAGCTTTACCAGCAGATGAAGAAGCACAAGATGATCTTGTCCGGAGAAGACAACAGCCAAGCAGGAAAAAAGGCCAAGCCGCAGGGAATCCGAGGTTTGCAGAACGCCATCATGCAGTTGCGAAAGATCTGCAACCACCCTTACGTCTTCGAGCAGGTCGAGATTGCCATCAATCCGACCAAGGAAACGGGTCCGGATCTGTTCCGAGTGTGCGGCAAGTTCGAGTTGCTCGACAGGTTGCTTCCCAAGTTGTTCGTTACCAAGCATCGTGTCCTCATCTTCTTCCAGATGACAGCAATTATGGACATCATGGAGGACTTCCTGCGATACAGAGGCTTCAAGTACCTGCGTCTCGATGGTGGAACCAAGCCCGACGATCGATCCGAGCTCCTCCGATTGTTCAACGCGCCAGGATCCGAGTACTTCATCTTCATCCTCTCAACGCGAGCCGGTGGTCTCGGTCTCAACTTGCAGTCCGCCGATACCGTCATCATCTACGATTCCGACTGGAATCCTCACCAGGATTTGCAGGCTCAGGACCGAGCGCATCGTATCGGTCAGAAGATGGAGGTTCGTATCTTGCGTCTGGTCACCGAGAAGTCCGTCGAGGAAACCATCTTGGCTCGAGCGCAGGACAAGCTCGAGATCGAAGGCAAGGTCATTCAAGCCGGTAAATTCGACAATCAGGCTACCGCCGATGAGCGAGAGTTGCTCCTGCGAGCCATGTTGGAAGCCGACAATGACGATGAGGACGAGGATGATGGCGACTTGAACGACGATGAACTCAATCAACTGCTTGCTCGTGGAGAACACGAAGTCCCCATCTTCCAGCAGATTGACAAGGAGCGTAATGCGTCGGATGCCGAGTACTGGAAATCGCTCGGCTACAAAGGCAAGCTGCCCGAACGTCTTATTCAAGAAAGCGAGTTGCCCACGGTCTACCAGCAAGACTTTGACGCCGATAATGTCTTGGCCGAGATCGAGGAGGAGGAGCAGCCGGCAACGCGAAAGAGGAATGTCGTCCACTACGACGATGGCCTCACCGAGGACCAGTTCTTGCGAGCTCTTGAGGACGATGATGTGGACATCAACGATATCGTCGAGAAGAAGCGCGAACGTATCGAGAAGCGTCGAGCCAAGGCCCTGATGCAAAACGACTCCATCGAGGGCACGCCGGAGGCAGAGGGAGGTCGCCGCAAGAAGGCTGGTCGGGGTCGCGGCATGGGTGGCAGCGAGACACCCGAGCCGTCTCCTGGACCTTCGGGTCGAAAGCGCAAGCGCTTCGCCAATGCGTCTCTGGACGGCTCACCCGACTATGAAGAGAGCCCCTCGGCTGCTCGCATCGCACAGCAGAAGCGTCGCAAGGTGGGTGGGGAAGACGATGTGCGTGATCGCATCAAGTATGCGCTCAACCAATGCTACCGTGCCGTTGAGAGCTGCGTGGAGCCCGAGACTGGCCGGAAGCGATGCTTGCTCTTCCTCGACGTACCCAAGAAGACCGACTACCCTGACTACCATGTCATTATCGAAAAGCCCATTGCGATGCGCCAGATCAAGCGCAGGATCGACAACCGCACCTTCCGACGCGTCGACACATGTCGTGACGAATTCCATCTCATGGTTCGCAACGCCAAGACGTACAACCAGGAAGGATCGTGGGTCTACAACGATGCCGTGGAGATGCAGAAGGCGTTCGACACGACTTACGACATGCTTTGTCGATTCAGCGGGCTGCCTGGATCGGAGAACGAGGGTGAGGTACAAGCTGGTGGTGGAGGCGACGCGGGTGATGCATCGGTTGGTGACACTCAAGGTGAAGGCGACGATGATGAAGGAGGAGACTATGATGAGGAGGAGAAGCCGGTGACTCCGGCACCAAGGGGTATTAAGATCAAGCTCGGTAAGCGGAGCAAGCCGGTCAAGAAGGGGAAGCGGGAGGAGAGTGATGATGAGGAGTAGATCACGCAACACAAAAACAACACAACACACCATGTCAAAGTGATGAATGTCAGGTTTCTTTTTCACCGTTTGTTGATAGTCTGAACTTCAAGGCTGAGTTTGGAGGTCAGCTGGGTCTGCTTCGTGTCGACGCAAGCAAGCAATGGACTCGTCTTGATTGAAGGCACGCAGTCAAGGCAGTGAGCTGAGTGGGTCGTCTCCTGGAGTAGGGTTGGGGCATTACAGTGGCAGGAAGTCTGTGGATTCATGGTATCAAAAGACACTTTGCCGAAATGTTGAGCAGCTGAGAGCGCTTGATCCACACAAGCAGTTCGCATCTCATCTCATGCTGCAATTGTTCATGCGAGAGGATCGGGACGTGTCGAGGGACCAGCGACGTGGCGGAGCAAGAGCAATCTTGATGGTGCCGCTACAAGGACCATGGCTAGCATAGGGGTAAGGCCGCAACGATGATGCATGCCAGCTTCGATAACGATTAAGGTAGGCTAGGATCGAGCAGCCAGGATCGAGCAGCCACTGTCGAGCAGCTTTTAAAGGAAATCACGGGACAGACCTGCATTCCATGTCGAGTATGAAGTCTCCACCTCGCTACTTCGCTTACTCACTAAAGCTATCCGAACATACATGCGGATCTAAGTATGATTCTTGGTGAAGACGGAGCGGATATGAAGTTCAACCCTGCATCGCTTAGAACCGCATCTCGGTTACTGTAACACGAGCAAATGAAGAGCCGGGCGTTCCGATAAAATCTGTCGCCTCAGAGCTGTTTGGGCGGCACGGACCAGTTGAAAGCTCGGACCATGAGGAAAGGAAAGAAGAACGGATGGATGGAGAGCAGGAAGCGAGCCGCACAGTCGGAACCAGTGCCAAGTGTGTTCCTGTCGGCGAACTCGCGGCCGAGGATATGACGATATCTTGCTGGAGCTCAGGCAAAGAAAGACATCGTGGTCCCGCACAGCTTTCGAGCGCACATGGAACCCTATGAGAATAAGACGGATAAATCAATCCTGCTCCGCCTGAATCTCAATTAGAGCCGCTCGGCAGACGCAACTAGAAGAAGAAGGAGCAAAGGTCCGATAGTGTCTTACTGGATGGATTACTAGTTGCGCTTTCCCAACGCTCTCGCCTATTGTTCAAGAGGCATTGTGTGTCCTGAACTTTGGCTTGGTGACTGAGAAACCAATGAAGCGTTGGACTCATTAATGATGGGGTGAATGTGAGAACGGATTGATGGAATCCGAGAGGCGAGAGCAGCTCGTTTGTTACAAGGATTGATGATGGCCTGAGCACAATTGCAAATTGTCTGGGCTTCGGAACGCTTTGTGTATGGAGACAGAAAGGCGAAAGGGGAGGAGGACAAAGCTTGTTTTATTTCTTGTGTCTCAGAAAGAAAAGAGCGGCAGCTCGCGTAATCCAAATGGTGCATGGAAGCGAGAAGGGAAGCGAGCAACTGACTACCTTAATTTTTGCTGATGACTGACCGGATCTGGCATTACACACCACCAATAGCCGCTCGCGCTCGCGCTCAGAAGCTGTTTTTATTAATACTGCTCAAAACACGGAGATCTCTATGCTTTCCACAATATGAGCTTAAAAGTCGCGGTCGCGCTTCCACGCTGCCAAATCTCGCGCTGCCATAGTCTTGGACGGGCCAAAAAAACTCTAATTCGCGAGAATTCTAGTTTGGAAGCATAGCACAGACCGGCATTTGCTAGCGAGTGGGTCCCAAAAAAAAAATAGAGCTCATCCATGATTGCTCTTTTGTTTGTGTGCGCTCTTCTTCCTTCCTCGTGATTTGAGCTTTTTTTGACCTTTGTCCTACCTGGAGTCGCCGCGCAACTGTGTCGCTGCGAGAAAACTCGAGTTGCTTCTCGCGCTGGCCTTCCGCTTGTTGTTCGTAGAAGCTTCGATGAGTCCCGTGTTCGCCGCTGTCTGACGAAAGTGCGCAGATGTCTTCCTCCTTTCCCGAGATGTGTGACGTATGCAGACAATGTCTCCAGGAACCAAACCGATCTGCCTTTGCTGCGTTGCTTTCCCTGGAGTCTTGATCATGGCTCCTCGTGACAATTGTCGTCTTTGAACGATGACCTCCTCGTGCGTCGCTCTTTCACTCGCGTGCCAGCCCGACATCGGTGTCCGAGGCGGTTCTTAGTCACTCGAATTCTGCCTACCTTCTCTCCTTTTGGTCCTCGTTCCTTCTCCTCTTTCCTCTGATACATTTATTTTTGCTTCCTGGACAAGCTGAGACACCAACCTCGACAACTGGCCCAAGCGCTAGACGAGCTGACTAGCGCTGCCGCCTTCCTGAGCTGAGGGGATGGTGCAAAAAGTCTTGTCGCTTACCCTGCATGCGCTTTCATGACTCGACCTCGTGCATGTTCTCCCACTCTTGGCTTGCGCGCGTTTGCAGAATGCATTCGCTCACTCACGAACAAAACCATGCTAATCGGCGTGAGAGCGCGGACAAAGGTCGTCCTAATCTGGCAATGCATGTACCATAGTACAGCCTTTTGTCTGAGTGAGCCAACTATCTGGACGCCGCAATCCCCGGTCGGGCTTCGCCAGCATCGGCTACTGAAGTGTGCACAAAAAAAAGAGCCATGCTCGTCCTGAAATCACAAATGCCAGTCTGACTTGTCGCTGCAGCCGAAACAAGAGGGGCGTAGCGGAAAGTGCCTTCCGTAGATTAAGAGCTAGGGAACTGAGACGAATTGGTGTCGATAGCGTCAATCATAGCTCAAGAGCATAACACTCTCTGAGACCATGGAAAGGTGATGAGTACAAAAAAAAGTGTGGCTTTTCCTCGGTACCAGTAAAAAGATCCGACCGCCAGCTTTCCTTTCCTGGGCCTTGACCTACTATGTAGTGTTGCATACATTCATTACGCTCACGAACCCAGTTTGTTCCTGCTTGCCGGTTTTGGATGATTGGGCAGTGAAAGTCATTCTCCGCTGTTTGAACATACATGCGAGGCATATGCACTGTGAGGCTAAACTTCTTCTTCTTCTTCTTCCCTTCCGAGATGTTCGGCTCTTGCGCTAAATTTGATTTGGTCCTTCTGGCTCGTGCCCGTCCTCCTCGAGCTGTCACTTTGGGTTTTCCCTTTGCAGTCACAATTGGCTATCCGTGGCTGGTGTGATGTTGAGTACGAGGTGGAGCTGATATATCTCCCTTTCCATCCACCATGTACCGACGCAGCCCAGTATCACTCTTCACCTATACCCCATAGGTTGCATATGCCTCGCCCTCCTCATTGATTGGGAGAGGCTTCTGGCGTCCAACTTCGACTTGCTCCAATATTCATCACCGTGGCTAGGTCAAGTATTTTGACTTCAGACCAAATCAGCTGCAAGACCTACTTCATCACTACGTTACTTCCCAAAGTTGCTCTATTGCGACTCGAGCTGCCTGTCCCTCTACCAACAACAAGTCAGCGCAGCTCGAGCCAACAACAAATCCTGGTCGACAACGGCAGAAAAGATCTCATCGCATGTTTGTTCAGCCTCAGAAATTAAAGTCGACTCAATCCATCAGCACAGTGAAACGCCATCCTCTTCGATTTGCTCAATGCTACCGTAGATTCATATCTGGTAAGTCTCAGACCATGTCATTCGGTAGATGCTTGTAGTCAGAGGTTACATGGGGTAGTGGTTCAAGCAGCAAACGGTACAGCATCATTGTTCCGTTATTGTGACTCTGCGTATACTCGACAGACTCCGCCTTCCCCTCGACGTTGAAGAGTTTGCCAAGCAAAGCGACTCCTCCTGATCCTACTACATGTATCGACATACCGGTCAAGGAATGCTCCTTGCGCGAGCCTCCTTCATTTCTGTATCATCTCATTAGTCACGACCGTTCATAGCTGACCACGTAGACCGACCTCTGTCTCGACCTTCTCCGACGATCATCGGAGCAATGCCTTATTATCCGACAATATTGTTTATTCGTTACTTCACAGCACAGCGCTGCATAGTCTCTTGTCACCACACCCAACAACGACCATCATCAGCAGACAGAGACGACCATGACGATGCCATCCTGGTCCGCAGCCACAGGACCAAGCGCAGGCGGGTCTTCGGGCCGTGTCGACATGACTATGCCCATTCGACCACTTGTTCATGTTGCCAACTTACCCTCTACCACCACGGAGCGCGACATCCGTGAGATGTTTGGTTCCTTGGGTCAGATCCAATCCGCCAAAATCGTCACCAGTCGCTCTGGTGGCGAATTCGGATTGGTCTATGGCTTCGTAGAATATGTCGATGTAGCAGCAGCAGAGCGTGCCATTCGAACCATGGACGGCTGGCTGTGGTTTGGTACACCTATCAAAGTGTGTTGGGCCAAGCACAGTATGCATCCCGATGCAATACCTGAGGCTGGCACCGGGTTTGATCGGTCTGCTACTGCTGCGACACACCCCACCAACGCCACCAACTCACACATCTTTGTAGGAGATTTGTCCCCCGAGGTAGATGATGCGTCTCTTCATGGCTTCTTCTCTAGGTTCCCTTCTCTTGCTGATGTGAGGGTCATGTATGACGCAGAGACGGGCAAATCTCGTGGCTTTGGCTTCATCAGCTTCAAGAACAAGCATGACGCAGAAGCATGTATTGCTGCGATGCAAGGACAGTGGCTAGGTGGTCGACAGATTCGTGTCAATTGGGCCAACCAGAAGAACCACAGCCATGCCTCGGGTTTAGCTATGGCGACCAACGCTGCCGACGTAGGCTACCCGAGCATATCACAGAAGCAGAGCTCCGCCTCGTATCCGACCAAAGCAACGCAAACACACCCGCATGCATTCACTTCTAAAGTTCCTTCACCATATACGACATCGTTCGATACGTCCGAATTCCCCGGCCTTCCACGACGACATACAGCTCTGGAACCGCAATCGCAACTCAGCAACCCTTCCAGCAAATATAACTATGAACAAGTTCTAGCCGATGCACCTCCTAACCTCACCTCTGTTTATGTCGGCAATCTATCGCCACTCACCTCGCAAGAAGACCTGGTTCGCATATTTTCGCCCTTCAACCATGGCCAAGGTCCCGTTGAAGCACGTATCCCCGCTGGCCGCGGGTACGGCTTTGTCAGGCTGGCAAGTCACGAACAAGCCGCCAGCGCCATTTGCACACTCGGCATCCAAGGTGTTTTCATGCACAGTCGATGGCTACGATTCGGTTGGCAAAAGGATCGAGATCCAGGAACGACCCCAACGAGAGGACAACTACCACACAGAGCCGAATCAGCCCCCACTCTGCCAAGACAAGCGCATCTATATCGAGACTTTCGTCCATTCTAATCGAAAACACCTTCAAGCATAGCATCTCTTCAAGCATCTGATCAAGCCGGAAAACAAGAGCCACACTGACCATCAAAAGCTACAGACTTGGTTACTGTTCTTCATCGTCGTAAAGCTTAAAATATTACTTGCATACTATCAAATTCAATCCGCAAAGTTTGTTTGGCTGAATGAGCGGTGGTGAGCGGGGGATCGAGATGATGGTAGTAGCGACAGAGGATCGTGCACGAGATGACACGATGCGTCGCCAAGAGACCAGGAAAAAAAGTTGACTTTGTTAGATCAGCGTTTTGATTCGCTACAAGAATTCTTCGACACACGTTGTATGCGATGTCCTTCCCAACCTGGACGTCCGGCTAGACTCTCGCTCGCTTGCCTGGCATAGCTTCGTCAAGAGAACCTGCGATCAAGCTCCCCTTGCCACTGCTTTCCACCTGTCCCACAGCACATATACTCTCGGTTCGAGCCGCTGGCTTTTTTTTTGTACCATCGCAACAAATAGCAAGCAACAACGTAATTCATGTACTACCGACGCGCCTGCCAAACCCCGTGTTGTGCCCACGTTGCGGGACAGACCGAAAGTATACCGCAGCCATTTACCTCACTTGTATGATCTATCGTCTGGCCGGTGATGTCATCGCAGATGTCCTCCGTATAGAATCGACTCTTGTGTATCATCGCATCAAACAGCAAGCAATACGTCGAGCAAAGTCATAAGATTAAAAGGAAACTGTCTATGATATGTATACTGTCGTATAGTGTAGTGTGCTATGTAGTGCGATAGAAGGAGAGGCAAAAAGGTTTAGAGCGTCTTCTGCTGGTCATTCACGTCAAGCATGGGCGTTTCAGCGGGCGTTCTGAAACTTTGCTCCTCGGTAATACGCCTTTCTAGCAAGTTACCCGATTGATAGGCTGAAGCGTGCTTTTCGGACAACGATTCGACCGGAGGCGCAGCCACCACTTGAGCAGCCGGTGCAGGCGCACTTGCATGGAGCTGCGAAGACTCTTCTTCCGACGACCCGGTCGAAACGTGGCTCTGCGCCGCCGTCCCTGCCTGCGTCGGCGAATCTAAAATCCCCTCCTCCCCTCCCTCCCCTTCCCGCTGGTGCCTCAGTCCAGCTTGACCCAACTCCGCAGCCCCACCCTCGTCATTGACCCCATGCTCGATCTTCCACTGCTCGAAATCCGCCTCCCCACCAAACGCCTTCCACATCTCCAACTCCGGATAACACCTCCTCACCGAACTTTCCGCTCCCATCGCCATCAATGCCATAATCGGATTCGTCAAAAGCGAAAGAATAGCGCCGTAGAGGAGCTTGATAATCATCGGAATCCACGTCCCCGCCAGTTGACGATGCTCATAAATCGGCGCCACAATGGCAATCGCGATCGGCCAGTACCACCAAAATGTCAAACAGCATAGAAAGAACCCTTGGGCGGCGGTCCAAACCAGTCGTTCTAGGCGTTGACGCCATGAAATGCCCACCGCTAGCAAATCGTTTCGTTCCGATCCGGTCAGGATGGAGCGTACGAACCACCACCACCATCCGTTTAGCCTACTTTTGCCTTGGCTGCGACCCATCCTACAACCCCCCTCTTCGCCTTTCGTTTCCCGCTCCACGTCTTCTGGCATCCTCACGCCCAACCAGTGCCCCCCTTTCTCCGGCGTACTCGGCAAATGCAGCAGCGGCGGCCAGGGTCGTCTAAGAGGCCCTATCGGCCCAGCATACAGATCATGATGCACCAAACTTGACGTAATAATAAAAGAAACGATTTGCTGGATGATCACCGTCACCCCCATATCTCCCGCTACCGTTTGCTGGTCGAAAATCCAAATGCTGACCCTGTTTTGGTGGCGATAGAGCGCGACAGCGACGCCAAAGTTGATCGCGCCGCTGATGAGCGCCGCGACGATAGACTGGCCGCAGACGATGTACCACCATTGACCGTGGCCGAAGGTGAGCGGGCCGGGGATGATCCAATCCCTCAGCGTGGCGGGGGTGTCGATGACGACTCCGGAACGGGCGTAGGGGGCGGCGAAGGGGATAGCTCGACGATGGTGCGTCTTCGGCTGCTTCTCTGTCTGCGCGTGCGCGGGGGAAGGAGAAGAGGGATTGGGGCTAGAGTGGGAGGGGGAGGGTTTCTTCTTGTGCGGATCGCGTTCGGCCAAATGCAGTTCGTCGGGACGCTTGCCGATTGACCGACGAGGTTCTTGCATCGGATCGATCGGTTCGGGGGGTACATTCTTACCGCGACTTAGGGACAAAGTTCGACGATGATGGGTTGCGCTCGTTCGAGGAGCATCTGTGCTTTTGCGACCGAGGGAGAGCGAGCGTCGATGTTGCGAGTTTCCTGCGGATGACAATCTTGATTTTGCTGGACGGCCAGGTTCGGTGTCGTCCTGCTGAGTATCGGCAGCGGATGTTGAGATGTTCTCGCTGCGATCGCGCCTACTTGGTCGTTCAGGGTAGGACAAAGAGACTCGAGGACGTGGGGACGAAGTGTTGCCTCGATCTGGTACACCGTTGAGGTGGTGGTTCAGGATGCCCGTAGTGCTGGTGCTCGCACTTGCACCTGGAGCAACAGCTACGGGGGCCGCTAATGGCTTCGTGATGCCTTCGTTCGCCGGGTAAGTCGGGATCTTGGTTGCGCTGTTCGACGAGACGATGGCCGGCTGCGCAGCAGCAGAGGCGGCGTGGCTACTGCTATCCAGCGCCAGCTGTTGGTCTTTGTTCTCGTTCACCATAGCTGCTACTCGAAATGGTATACGCTGGCTTGCGAGAAAAGAACAGCACGAGTGGTGGTAGCGGAAGAAGTGTGAAACCGACAAAGAGTCGCAACGTTGGCCTCTATGGCATCTATCTATGAAAGATGACAAGGCACATCCCAGGCGGGTAAGCACTAACCGTCTGCAGCGCAGGGTCATATTTTTGGAATCTGGTTCAAGTCAGGGTTTGCGGCTTTCAAATTCCTACCTTTCTGCACAAAATACACTGGCGCAGAGCCGTCAAGCACTTCTTGTCTTTTGTCGGTGTGTCAATTTTGGAATTTCTTTCGGCAGTCTGACACTTGATCTGCAATCGACACACACACTCACTCACGGATACGCCTTGGTTGGGGCTGTCATCAAACACACACCACACGCACGCACGCACGCGCTCGCTTAACCCTAACCCTAAGTGGAGTCAAAACCGGATTCAATTCGCGTCAAGGCAGGCAGCCGGCGGCGGAGATTACAGTATTGCCCTTTTCCTTTTGTTTTTCGTCATCATACACGATGCCTCTGTCCCTTTCTTTCGCTCCGGCCAAACAAACGGCGGCAAGCAACGGGTGGGGTCGGTGCGGGGACGGACCCTGCGCCTGGAGCCTTTCCCTTTCTCACTGGCCTTCTTTCATCGTTATATCGATACCCTGCTCCATCCCCACATCGACGCCAATGCACGCCAGCCCTATGAAGAAGAGTTGGTAGCGCCTCTCGCGCCCGACCTCAACCGGGCTCAAAGTCAGTTTACGCGGCACACAATGGAAGCGCTTAGCTTGCGATGGCGAGAGGCTGCGCTCAGATCCTGCTTTTCATCTCTGCACTCCGGCGTTAGGCCACCAAGGCACCAGGGCGTCAAAGCACGAGTGAATATGATAGAGAAAAGAAAGAATACCATGACCAAGAGGACGTTATATTTACCGACATAGAGAGAAAGAAAGAATACATAGAAGTGAGACCGCAAGGCAACGATAGGAGGGTCAAGCTGAGAACGCACGTGGAATGTCAACGCTACCTTAGCGGAGCATCCTCGAATAACGAGCGTATCGTAGCGACCGGCAGACACTGTCGATCCAGAGTGATCCCAACCCTTCATTACGATCTTCCCGCGCTGAAGAACCGAACTCCACTTTCAGCTAGCCACCACCTCCCCACGCGCAGCAGCAGCCTTGACAGGCTCAAAGTACGGATGATCCTGTGCCTCCTTTGCCGTCAACCTCTCCTGATGATCGTAACGAAGCAACTTGTCCAAGAAATCAATCGCATCGTTCGAAATGTACCTCTGGTTCTCCGAAGTAATGAATCGACTCCAAGGTTTACGCTGGTACCTTCCCAGAATATCATCGTACTGTGGGTCCAGATCGATATCGTACTTCTCCAAGTAGGCGTAGAGCTCGTCCGTTCCCAACACTTTACAGATCTTGACCAGCTGATCGTAGTTGTCGTGACCGTGGAAGAAAGGTTCTTTGCGGAAGATCATGCTAGCGAACATGCAACCCAAACTCCACATGTCGAGCGAGTAATCGTACTCCTGGAAATCCACCAGCAGTTCGGGGCCCTTAAAGTATCGCGAGGCCACACGAACGTTGTACTCCGTGTAAGGGTGGTAAAACTCGGCCAGACCCCAATCGATCAAGCGCAACTTCCGCTTTTCGTGGTCGATCATGACATTGTGCGGTTTGACATCGCGATGCATGATGCCTCTCGAATGGCAGAAATCCAACGCCTTGAGCAACTCAAAGATGTAAAAACGTACATCAAAGTCGGTGAATTTAGGGTAGAGAATCTTGAAGTCGGTGTTGTTGATGTACTCGGTAATGATCGAGGGGGTCTTGGATTGCGGATCGCGCACCACATCCAGAAGACCTACGACGTTGGGTCCACCTGCCAGGTTTTGCAAGATCTTGATCTCACGCTTGATCTTCTTCTTCTTGACCGGCTTGAGCACCTTGATGATGCACTTCTCCGGTACACCTGACGCAGAGGCAATGTTGACGCCTTCAAACACTTCCGAGTACTTTCCTCGTCCTACTTTACGCAAAATCTCATAGTTGTCTTGCGTTCCCCATTGAACTGCAAGGTTGTCGTAATCCCACCAAGGACGGCCGAACTTTTCGTTGGCGCCGGGGTATACTCTTGCGCAGCTGCGTCCGCCTGACATGGTTGCGATGTGTGTGATGCGAAACAAGCAGCTGTGTGCTGGATGCGATTGTGACGATTTGGTTGTTGAGATGAAGAGGAGAACCGAATCTGCGCGGATTCTCGATTTGTAAGTCGAGCTGACAGAAGAGGCTAATGTTCAGCTGAGCTCTTTGTTGCCGTATGCAAAGATGCGGGTGATGAATCTTCGTAAAGAACGTGAGCGAACCGAGTGTGCAGATGCTGCGAATCCGTGCTCGATCAACTGCGAACCTGTAGCGAGCTGAAACGGCCTTGGATGCTTGGACCTCGGAAAGAGCGAGAGAAGTGGATGCGCCTATGCGATGAAGCTGCTGCCTTCCGTAATGCGGGAGCGGATTGATACCCTTCGAAAGCCGTGAAACTGGAATGAAGCGACCAGACGTTCAGATAGGTGAATCAGGCGGATGCGATGCTGCCTGCAGTAGTGCGTATCGTCACAACTACCTTGTTGCAAGCGAGAGATGACGGAAGTCAGGTGCGGATAAAGGTGATGGTGAGGTGAAAGGAACGATGCGATGAGAGGTGAAACGCTTGCTGGCGTTCCAGACGGCGATCTTCTGACAGAGACAAAGCGATGTGTGCTCTTCCTCCCTCTCCGCAACGGCGGACAGGCCATCTTGGCTAGATCTGCCAAAAAGGAACGAAAAATCGAAAAACGTCAAAATCGGCTCAGCAGCAGTCGAAGCAGGTCAGATCAGGACGGAGAAGGCTGCTCTGCAAATTTCGACTCCTTCACGCGTCCACGTCTCTTGGCAAATAGCAAGATCCGCCAGAGCACGGTGTTGGCCGAAGGGCTTAAATCGTGATCGTTTAGTCTATGACCCAAAATTTGTAGCGATTATATACGCAATATCTGGGCATTCGATCATCTACTTCTATCCCGGCTAGCTCAGTCGGTAGAGCGTCAGACTCTTATTCACAAGGGTTTCCGAGTTTGTCTCGGAGTTTATCTGAATGTCGTGGGTTCGAGCCCCACGTTGGGAGATTACTTTTTTCATCTTGCTTCTTCTGAAGTCGCATCGAAAGCCACATTTTTGCACTTTTTACCTGCCGGCTCGTAGAGCAAGCTTTGCTTTGTGTGATTGAGTTCCGGTCTCAAGTTGTCACATGGTCCTGCCTTTACAGTACAAGGAGAGGATCTCGACAGGTACATTCTCCGAAAGTGCGACATAGCGTCTGATAGAGTATCAGCACACAAAACACAAGCTGGAGGAAGAAGTGAGCATGCGATGCAGATAGAATTGAGCCGGATGCGATATGAAGAAGCAGTAAGAAACGTAGACTAGAATTACAGAGGACATTGCGAGATGCAAGGGAAACGATAAAAACGATGAAGCATTCAATTAATCTGGGGGAAATGCTTGGTGGGCGGCGGTAGAGGCGAAATCATGCGTACCGAGAAGCGATATGCACGCTCGATCAGGGACGAGGGCGAAGCTGGCTTCCGAGAGCATCTTCGTCAGCGTTGGCGTCCCTAGCCGGTAGATGGTTCTTGCGTTGCGTGGAATTGTGCCTTTGTAGGCGAGCTGAAGCAGCGTCTGCATCGTCGAGGGAGGCCTCACTGTGGCTGCCCCCAGCAGCAGTAGCGCGAGTACGTCGAACCTGCGTAGACGAGGAAGGACCAACTTCGACAGATGTATTACCTTCTTGCAGCACAGTCTGGGCAAAGGGATCGAGGGAAGAAGTGAATGATGATGGCGTAACAGGCATCCCTCCAGCGCTATTCATGCTTTCAGAAGCGGTCGAGCCTTGTGTCAAGCTCGTCATCTCCGAGAAGGCTGATGGTGAGACCGGCTCCATCTGGACAGCGCGATGCTGAGCTGCCACCGCTGCAAGTCCTTCAGCGGCGTGCTCTGGGATGATGGAGGAGGAAGAAAGCATGGGTACGTTGAGCATCATGAGCCCGTTTGCGGGAGCGAGGTGACTTGCACCAGCAGGGATTTGCAGCGGCGGTAGATTGGCTGGTCTGGGACCGAACGAGTGGAAGGCATCGGCTGCAGAGCTACTTTGTCCTTCGGGAGCAGCAGTGCTTCTTCGCCTCGACGCACGTGTGGCACGGGCTGGAGACGAGTTCCTTGAGGTTGGGCGACTCGAGACACGAGCGCTCACTTGCGGAGCAGCCGATGCCACGGAAGCAGCAGCAGCATTGGCGGCCGCAGCACGTCGTTCGAGCAGGCTTGCCGACCGGTCGTTGGGATTGATCGACATGCCATTCTGGTAAGCAGCATATACGCTTGAGTTGCGCTGCCTTCCTGATTCGGAAGCTGACATGAGCATCTCCACAGAGACAGGCGTGTTGAGCGGATTCGTCAATCTTCGACTCCGTACAGAGCCGGCACGATTCAGCGTCCGACTGCGCGTCGACATGGCCGGACTGGAAGCTTGGAGCTGGACAGATGGCGTAGAGGGAGACGACGTGCCCAAGTGGATCATGCTAGAGGAAAGACCTGCGTTCGGATCCAGAGCTTCGTCAACATGGATCATATCGCCGCCGCGGAACGAGGCAGAGGAAGGCGAAGGAAGCGCATCGTACTCGCCGAAGTAGGAGGGCGAAGGGCTGATACGAGCATTCTCATCGCTTTCGCGTGGCCTTCTACCACGCAATGAGCGTCGGAATGGTACGACGGGCGAGATAGAACCGTTGCGGACGGCTCCCGGGCTAGAAGGTCCCGTCGAAGAAGTGGAAGGAGTTCTTGCATGCCGAGACGAGGTAGACCTAGATGCGTTTAGGAACTCTTCACGATCGATGAAGCTCGTCGAGCTGATGCTGCTCCGACGGCTTTCGCTGCGCATGTCGGCCAACCACAATGGGATCTCTGCCAACGGTGTTCGTGGAGTCGACATACCAGAGGGCGGGTTATAAGTAGGATCGAAGCCTCCACCGAGGGGAGCACATCCCATGGCCATGTTCTGACGATTGTTCTGGCTAGAAGCTAGGATGTTGGCATTGGAGCTGCTGGAGCCTAGGATGTTGGAATTGGAAGTGGAGCGCGATCGAAGTGCGTATGAAGACGACGAGCTGTTGGAGCTGGATAGCATGGGCCTACTTTGTGTACGAGCGGAAGCGCGACGTCGTGGCAGTGACCGGGTAGGTCGAGGTGGTGACATGTTGCTGTTTGATCGAGTCAGGGATGTGGAAGAGCTGAGCATGGAGGAAGTCTGCGACTGTTGCGACGAGCGCTGGCTGCTTTGCGACTCTGTCAAGACATTCATAGCGGCGTGGTCTGAACGTTGCGACGAGCCCGAGGGAGCATTTGGGTCGGTGGAAAAGGGCGACTCAGCAGAGTGGTCTGCGTACATCATGGAGTGCGAGCGCCACTGTGTGATGTCGGTGGTTCTTCCCGCAGACAGGCGGAGATGAAGACTGGGACGTGTGCTGCGGGAAGAGCGCTGCGGCAAGTCATCCCGCATCGACTGCGAATCTGAGCCATTGAAGGATGTTGACTGCGTCAGGACAAGTCGTTCTCGAGCCTGATTAGGCGTCTCAAAGCTTGAGGAGCTTGCGGAAGCATGGTTCGAAGCGGCTGCGTCGGTTCCGTTGTCGTAGTGAGTTGAGTTGATATGATGCTGGCCGTCACTTGGTGTTCTTTGAGCGTCATTGATGTGCGGACGCATGGAGGCCTGTGCGGCTGGTTGATCTGCTGAGCCTTCTCGTGCAGCATGCGCTGATCGTTTGCGCGTTCGCCTCGGCTGAACAGAAGAAGATGGATCGGTGGTAGGATCAGTCTCCTCACCGCTGCCTTCTCGCGAAACGCTGTGCGGCTTGGGTGTCCTTGGGCGAGGCATATCGCCGTGCGGTGATCCCGCACTCGGGTTGGTGTGAAGGGGGATGGACTAGTCGTTAGAGGTCGATAGTGGTCATGAGTGGATATGGTCAGAGGCAATGAGGTTGAGCTAGAAGGTTGTAAAGCCGCCGCAGAGATCGATGATACGATGCCGGAAAGGTGAGAGATTGAAACACAGGAGCTTCCGCTGGGCGGATCAGGTAAGAGGAAGCAGAGAGTCGCGATCAAGTCGGAGGAAGGAGTGTGAAGCTGGACGTTGGTGCACAGTCGTGAGATCAAGCTAGCCGAGCTTGGAGTAGCCGAAAGGAGCGTGTTGAAGGGCGTAGTGAGTGCGGAGAGCAGCCGAATGTCAAGAGCGATGTCAAAGGACGAGGACAAGGGCAACGGCGTAGAGAGCAAGAAGTTCGAGCTGCATGTCGCTGCTGCCGACATGTAGACAGTCGAGGGCAAGGTCACGCACGAGTTCGAGCAGCAGCAGCATTAGCAGAGACTGATTTCTTCGAGCCGAGAAAGAGCGATTTCTGTTGTGTGTGAGAATACAGTATTGCATTTACAACGTTCAAGGGACACACACACACAGCTCAGACGAGCGTGGGCGCCTAGCTCAAGCCAATTTGGACGAAAAGGAGCGGCACGCGCTTGTCCACTTTGATTCGAGGCGCTAAGCAGAACTAGCGAGTCCTTTCTCTTCTCTTCTTTGCAAAGAAGCGAACACATCGAAGCCAGCATGACCGGACATCTGATCATGTCTTGGCTCTTCACTTGTCCAGAGTACGTCTGTCTACCACGACGTTTACAAACATGATGTGTGAGTGCGCGGGATGAAGCTAAGAAAGGCGAACAGATTTCACTCGCCTGTGCCGTTCTGACATGCTTTGCAAGGACGAGTTGCAACAGCGGCTACGACTTTCTGCAAGGACGCAGCGCAATGACAAAAGGATGCGGATACATCCAACTGTATGGCTTTGTTGCAAGTGTCAACGGATGATTCAAGCCGACGGGCACTAGCTGTCTCGCCTACCGTACACTTTCATGCCATGCCTTCTCCTCTAGCCAATCACATCAGCCCTTGTCGGAAGACGTGGACGCCACAGAGACCATCGGCATGTCCGATGATTCCTTCAGAAGAGAGGCGAGTGAATCAAAAAGCAATGTGCGACAGACTCCGACGAGATGGGAACTAGAGCACAAGATGCGAAACGAGGTTTCGCTTTGCGTGGATTCGAAAGGCAAAAGCGACGGTCGCGTAAATGAACAAACCGATAAGAGAAGATGCGTCGACGCCGGTTGGAGTTCAGCCGAGAAAGAGCGAGGACACCTCAGATCAAGACGGGAAAGCGGCTTATCCAACAGGCAAAGGTCCTTTCGTCATGCTTTCCCTCCATACTCGTTGTCTCACGAAGGTATCCCGCTCGACGTTCTGGAAGAGCCAATACCGGAGAGTGGACGCCGTATGGTTGAAAGCCTGCGGCAAAGGTCATCCTGGGCCACACAAGATGATAAGTTATGCAAAGGTGCAACTCTGTCGACCCATGCAGACAACAGTATTCATCCATGCATCGACCTGTAGCCAAGATGAAAGAAGCGGGTCAAAAAAAAAAGGAGGAATGCACCAAATCTAACGTGCTTTTCTTGCGTTCTGTTCCTAATTCCCACGAGCCAAAGTTAAGCGTTCGAAAGGGAAGGAAACCAGGGGCAAAAACAAGAGGGCTGAAAAGCTTGCACATGAACCTTGTTCTTCTTTTTGCTCAATCCCCCCTCGGCCTGCTGCAGAGCGAAGCACACCGTCGTCGAGATGCAGCCAGTCCACGCATCCTTTTGCATTGGTTACATTTGCAGCAGCTTGTTTGGATCAACCTCGCATTTTGCCATTTCAGAGTGCCTGCATACAGTATGCGTTATGAAGTATCCACTTGCGTCTTTCAGCCGTTTTCGAACGGAAAGAACGTCTGACTGCGGCGAGTTGACATTCCTCCCTTCTCCTCTTTTCCTCTCTGTCGTCTCCAACTCGATTGAAGCGAGCGGAGTTCTCCAGAACGGTCAAGTTTTTCTCACAAAAACTTAAAAGTCAAAATCCGAGACCTACGCTAAAAAAAAAAGGAGAAAAAAAGCTAAAAAAGAATCATCGCCGATTTGACAGCTCCCCCCTTATGCTTGGCAGTCAAGAAGTGCTCGAGTGCCAAAGTAACCGATTTTCGATTCTTTGACAGTTCAACATCTCCCGCCGTTCTTCCAAAGGAATACCGTCAGGGCAAATTTCAACATTGGATTTATAATACAAGAAGAAAGGGTCCGAGAAGACAAAGTCAGGGTCCGCTCTTCAACGCGTGGCTTGACGCACATTTGGCTTGCCTCTTGCCTCGCCTGTCTTCGCTGACGTTTTGGCGCTGCAAAGTGGGTGAATAACTGATCTCGATGTCGCGCAGATGCTTGCATTTGGCATATCTTGGTGTCTTTTGCTTGTCTCTGGCCTTCATCCTCTCCGCTCGCTTTCCCGACGGATTGCAAGCGAGGGAGGTATGGCTTCGCTTCATCTTTGTCGACTGGTGATTCAAGTCCCAAGTTAGATTGCCAAGTCGCTCCTTCGTTGCCTGTCAAACCGATGGCACCGGAGAGATGAAGGAGAAGGGAATGCCGAGAATGCCGGCATGCATCTGTGTACCGCATTGCCTGACGAATCGAGGAGCTACAGACTCCAGACAAGAGGCTATAAGCGAGGCAGAACACTATCAGCGATCACGCATTTTGATCTTGCAACAGTCATAGGTCAGAAAAGCGGTCACTCCAATCGAGAAGATGGCATTCTCACGCCACGCTACCTTTCCTGTTGCTTCGCGATGCCTTTCCTCCGATCCAGCCTTACGCTAGACATGGCTGTTGGACGGCTTGGCAAGGGGATCGTGTGAATGTGGGGAAGAAAAGGACGACAGCCACGTTGTCAGAGGCGTCTCTCAAGCGCATCTTTGAGGCTTTGGTCTGTGAGCAGTGCGGGGAAAGGGTAACTAGTGCGAAATGCAAAACTCACACACTCAGACACACGAGCAACTGACTCCCCCCGCACAATCTCGCCAAAGATCAAACTCATGTCAGCTTAGAGCTCTCCTCAGATCTGAGCTAGGGTCTTCAGAGACAAAAGGAAGACATTGGCTGCGATGATGGTCAATGCGAACCCTCTTCCCGCCCAAACAAACACATCAGAATGCGGCGACTTTGTCCTTCTTTCCACCCCTGAACCCTAACCCACGCGTAAATTGACGCGCGTCCCATGCGGTCTCACCAAGAAACGAGTCAGCAGTGAGTGTCAGTGTGAGTGAGCCCATTCCTGCCTACAAGCCTGCAAGCCTAGCCTGCAATGCGATAGCGGACAAGTTCCGGCGCCGACGGAAAATTTGCTTCAAACTTGAGATACCGTATCGCTCCGGCTCCACAGCTTCGCACGTCATCCCCCGAAGCTCTTTTCCCCGTCCGAACGTTGTCTTCCTGCGACACCGTTCGAACTGTGCTCGCTGATACACGTATACGACAGATCCCTTCCGTTCGTTGCGACAATGCTGCGACTCGAAGTAGGTGTTGGAATCTACGTGTATGAATTGCTATTGCATGCTATCGAAAGAAGAGAGAAAGAAAAAATACAGATAGGACGAAAGAAAGGTTACGAGTTGGATGCCTTCCTCCTTCCCACACCGCCCATCAGCTTGCTAAATCGGTTGCCTGTACCTCCGCCCGAGCTAGACTTGGTAGCCGACGGAGGAGCTTGAGGTGGTTTGCTGCTGCCATTGCCTGAACCACCCTTGATCGAAGATCCCATATCGGTGATGGAATAGCTCGAATCGTTGCGTGGGATCGTTGACGATTTGCTGTATGCACCGTAATCGGTGGCTCGGCCGTCGTTGCCGTACACACCACCAGCACTAGCACCTGCACTTGCAGTAGCGGCAGACGTGGTGGCGGGAGCAGGGGCGGGCATATCGGCAATACCTCCTAACGAGTCTTCTGTGATAGGCGCTAGCGTCTTGCTAGTCTGAACCGGCGTAAGTTGATCAGCGTACGTCGAGGTGGCCGTGGTGGTGGTGATCGAGTTGTTCGATTCGGATCGTTTCAACGCAGCCTTGCTGACGGTGGGCACCACCGAAGCACTCGTAGTCTTTCTTGACAGCGCTAATGGCTCCGCTTGCTTTGTCAGCGATGCGATGTGCCGTTGAAGCGGGGAAGGAACGAAGCTCGCGCGTCGACTGTTGTAGCCAGCAGTCTGTACGTTCGATTGAAGATCTTGACGACCCTCATCAACCGCATTGAAGCCCATACCTGAGCTGGCACGGTCCATAGCGCCCATGCCTTGGGAGAAGCCTCGACTCATCGCACGCTCCGGAGATCTCCTCGTATCTCCATCCATGCTATTGCCGCTTCCTGCTGCGCTCTTGCGCTCAAGCGAAACCGAACGCGTGTTTCCGAGCTTTCGCACGTCCAAGTCGAGACGTTGAATCTCTTCGCTAAAGTTCTGGATGAAGAAGCGTTCCAGCGTCTCGTGGAAAGGCTTCATCTCGGGAGGACAGAGCTGTGCATGCAAGCGGATGCTACGGAAGAGGACCAGAGCTTGTGCGTCGATCGCTTGTCGAAGACCATCGATGGCTTCCTGTTGCTCTTCGTGTGTCGCCGAGTACTCTGGTGTCAAGAATGTGCGCTTGTACATCGGCACACCGCCATTCGCTGGAGCGTCAACGGCACCGTTGAGAGCCATCGACAGTCGATTCGTGTTGATCTTGCCAGTTGACACTTTACGCAGCGAGAGGTACTTCTTCTCCAAGTTCTCGAGCTCGACTGTCTTGGTCTTGACATCTTCGAATGCCTTCTCCAAGGGACTAATCTCCACGACGTAGACTTCAGCCACCTCGCTTCGGCGCAAGACGGTGGGGAAGGCATCCTCACATCGTAGATAGGTCTTTTCAACCCACTGCACCGTGGACGCTGCATCAGCCTGGTGGAGCGGTCGCTCAAACGAGAAGAGGTCAGTGCCATTGTTCTCATAGTAAGCTCGAACAGTAGGTGGGACCTCTGCATTGGTGAAGATGTCTTTGACGCGGTCGGGTTCAGGTTGAACGGCAGTCACCTGCAAGAACTGGCCTTCCGACTGGCGCACCTGTTCGTCGGGCACTGCAGCGCTCTTGATCAGCGTTGCCTTCGGATGCTTGGCATGAAGACGATCGCAGAAGGCGGCAAACTTCTCTCGTTCGTGTCCGCGGTAGACAAACATCTTGTCTTGCAGCGAAGCCGGCCATTCCTGGCCGTAGTAAGCGACACGGAAGTAAGACGGGAAGGTGCGTTCCTCGAGAGCAATCTTCTGGTACAGCTTGCCTTGATGTTGCAGTACCTCAGCGAGACGCACATAGTTGACCGAGCGGTACTCGTACTGCGTGGCCAGCTCCTTGCAAATGTCGAGCGAAATCTCCCAGGCCTGACCTTTGCTCAGGTAGTCGAGAATCAGCATATACAGCGTCTCTTTGCGAGCAAAGTGCGACTGACGCGGCAGATCGAGGTCCGAGATGGGCTCGACGAAGCTATCCATGTCCCACGAGTGCAGGTCGGCATGCAACTTGAGCGTCAAGGCAGCCTCGACGTAGTTGTGGTTCTCGAGATGCAGATTGACGAGGCGCAAGACATGCGTAGAGAAAGCTGAGACGCGGTTCGACTGACGCAAGAAGCCGAGTAGCTTGAGCGTGCCAGCGATGCGATCGTCTTCGTAGCCTTCCTCAAGAGGCAAGCTGCGAACGCTGAGCAGCAGGTCGAGGAAGCGATTGACCGAGATCAAGCAAGCATGGACCTGTTCGCGCAGACCTGGATCCACATTGGGATTGTCAAAGAGCGCACGAAGCTGTCCGATGAAGAAGGCTCGTGAGATCTCGTCGCCCTTGGTGTGGGTCATGAAGAGGATGTCGAGCTTATCGATGATCTCGGCCTCGATGACGGTGAAGTCGCCGTTCAGGTGCCATTCGGACGTGATCATAGTAGCAAGAACCCGGACAGCGCATGTTCTGAGCTCATCGTGGTGCGAGAGGCAGAGTTCCAGCACCGGCTCGACGAGCGAAGGCACGAATTGAACTTGGAAGCCTCCCGTATTCATTCGCTCGCCAGATTGGCTCACCTGATCTTGGCCCGCGTCCTCCACCGACTTCTCCGGCCATCCAATCGATGTCCACAGCTTGGCAAAGATCTGAGCTCCTTCGCCCCGAATGTCGCCCGCGAGTCTCCAAACAGCTCTGCGCCTCTGTGGCTTGAACTGCTCGATAACGAGCTGCTCACTCGAGAGCAAGGTCAACAACATCGTCAGACAAGATCTCCACAGCTTCGTGTCGAAGGTCTCGCTCTGCTCGGCGGAGGGAATGAAGTGGTGCACCATCATCGAGGCTAGCGGATCGGCCATCTTGAGCACCATCTGGTGGCTAAAGATGTTGAGATTGAGCCACGTGCTGGGGAAAGCCTCGTAGGAAAGGATGGAAGTGGCTACCTCGAAGAAGTCGAAGAGGAAGTTAGACGACCGCTCGACTCCGCCAAGATCTCGCTCCTCTTCAAGGAAGCTAGAGAGATGCTTTCGAGGGCTAAGCACGATCAGCACCATCAAGACGGCACTGATCTCGACCAGGCCGCAGTTGAGAAAATCTGTGCGATCGTGACGGCGGTTTCGACGGGAGGAGGGGCCGTTCACGGCTGAGGCGTGCCCCTGAGGTCGTTTGGCCACCAGTGGAAAAGGATAGCTGGACGGGAAGATAACGGGAACCGGTGATGGCGTGGTGGATGGCGATCGATGACGCTGAAGCGCCCTGATGGTGGCTCGGCTGGAAAGTTCGCGGTAGGTCTCCAGAAGCCTGGGCATCACGCTCAACAAGTAATCGACATCGTCCTGCTCCTGACGAACCTTATTCCGGACACCGCGAGCGGCGGTGCTTTCTTGCTCCGAGCCAGCAGCCAGGCTGACCTGCAATCGATCCAAGATGACTGCTAGGATCGTGATGGCGAGTCGTGCAGCCTCAATCCACGCTACTCGAGCAGCGTCACGCGAATTTTCGTGCGCCTTGGGCTGGATATGTGCTGCTTCGTCGTAGGGACCAAGGTGTGGTCCGATCCACCTCACGATGCTTGGGATCATTTGCGATCTCGAGGCCGACTCTTCGAACAGTGGTCCCTGAGTGAGCTGCAAGATGTGCAGAAGCTTCCAGATGACCATCTTGCCCTTAGCAATGAAGACACTATCCGCAAAAGCAGTAGCAGTGCGGACAAGCTCGTCTGTTGTGAACACGCGAGCCAGGTCCGGCAGGATACCAGCAAAGTGCTGAAGAGCCAACGTCTGTGTGCCGATGATGGCAGTAGGCTTGGTCGCGCTCATCAGCTGGTTGATGCTGCGAAGCAGTCCCTCGAGCTCACGCTTGAAGCCAGCTTCGAGATGATCGAGGACAGCGCCGCCACCAACATCGCGATCGCCGCGCTGATTCTCGCGACTCTGAATGACAAACTTGAAGAGGTAAGGCCACACCTTGATGGCAGCGCGGAGGTCTTTCGAGGTCTCCGGTCGCGAGGGATCGGCCATGAGCTTGGACATGGATGCGATGAGCTTGTTGTGCGCCGTCGTAAACTTGAAGTGACGCTCAATATAGACGTCGAGGGTGGCGCGGAAATTGTTGAAACGGCGGTCCTGCACGATACCGAGTACGGTGACAAGGCTGTTGAAGATGAGGTCGTCGAGTTCGCCGCGGCTGTTGCGAGTGCTGGTGGCGATGCCAAAGAGCGAATCAAAGATATCGCGTAAGAACTTGACGATCTCGACCTCGCCAACGAAGGTGAACTTGTTCAAGACGATTCTGAGCTCTTCAAAATCTTCGGCAAGGAGACGCTCCCAGTTGAGCAACTTGAGCAATACATCGTTCTGCGAATACTTGGTGGAGACCAAGAAGGTTCGAAGCGTCAAGATGTCGCGCAAAGGCTGCACGGACGAAGCAAGACTGGCAGGCACAACTTCGTTGAGGCTTCGTCCAACAGGTGTGACGGGTGGCAAGTTGAAGTAGAGATCGGGACCAATCTGGGCGGGTGGACGGTTGGTGCGCCAGAGGAACAAGGTGTGACTTCCGTCTGGGATGAAGGCTCGATTGGACTCGAACAGCGGAAGATAACCATATGCGAAGGGTCGAGAGATCGCGGCGGACGATGAGGACGAAGGTGTGGCACCCTGAGCGCCATTGCTTGTGGCAACCGAGCCCCGCTCTTCTTTTGAACTGCGGTGTCGGAAGGAGAAGAAAAGATGGCAATCCTCCATGATATCGTGAGGTAGCTGCAACTTGATCAACTCGCCCCAAGTTGGTGCATTCTGATGGTAAAAGACGACACTGTCGAACTGTGTCACCAACGCTTCACCAGCGCCACGAGAGATGACGTCCTCAACAACGCGGCCATCACGCGTGCGCACTTCGGCAGAAACCTGGATATTCCTCAAGGTTCCTCCGGCCATCTTGCTGCCTGGTGGGTAGAACTCACCACTCCACAGCTTGATGTAGGCTTCATTCCTGAGATCACCAGGGAAGACGACATCTGGGAAGCCTAGACGAGCGGTCGGTGGTGTGTCTTGAAGGAGAGAAGGATTCTCGCGAATGACACCGGCCGTGTCGCCGTGGAAGACCTTTACGTTGAGAGCCAGCATATCGGCACGCGGCGACTTCTCGAACTCGCGGGTTCTCGAGGCGATGATGTCCTGGTGGAGGGTGCTGAAGGCGGCTTCGTTGACAGGCACGAAGATCGGCATAGTGTGTTCTCTCATTGTCGAAGACGAGGCGACGTCGGTCTGGAAGAGGTGGTGCTGGCCCAGCTCGAGTACACCACATCCGAAGGGTCTACGGAACGAGTGGTCGCCTGTCATCCGCTTTGCACGGAACGAAGGAGTGTTGGCGAGCGAGGGGTCAGAGAAGCTGTCTACTTGGTCGTACGACTGGTCCTGCCCAGCTGCGCCGAGCGGTGTCGCCTTGATGTCTGCAATGCGCATGCCACCGTTTCTAACGATACGACACACAACGTTGAGATCCTGCATGTCGCTGGCACTGAGCTCAGTGAAGAGGGCTCGCATCTTGCCGTAATGACCCTTTGACTCTTTCGCAGGCACGCCGCGGTGGTTGAGGATGACACAGAAGTCTTCTGTGAGGAAGCGCGACTCTGCACGGTTGTAGAGCGAGAAGTAGAGTTCCACTGTCTCACCGGCAGTGCATGGGGTGGCAACAAAGGCCCGAAGGTCGATGAAGACATGGAAGTACTTGGCAGCAGCAGAAGTGGCGGAACCAAGGTTGTCAGCGCCTTGACCGGTGGGAGCGCCAAGGGAGTTGAGTCGACCGCGTGTGACGGTCGAGACGGAGCCTTGCCTTCCTCCCAGACCAGGCGGGCGAGTGTAATCGTTCGAGATACCGGCAAGGACGCCAGCGCTGGAGGTGGTCGGAGATGAGATGCCGAATGCGTTGGAGGCTGAGAGATCCATTCCTCCCGGTGCTGCCGTGGACGTGTTCTCGTCCTGCTGATCGACGTAGGCAAGCGCAGCCTGAAGCGCAGAGAGACGAATGCCACTGACCCAGCTATCCGGATCGGCATCTTTGCTGCTGATGTCAAAGTCTACCAAGCCACCTCGCCCAGGGTGACGCACAATCACATCGAGTCCTTGCGCCACATTTCCTTTGACAAGTCTTGCAACACATTCCCTTCGCAACTTGCTGACTTCTTCAGCGGACAGTGTTTGCGCCAGAAGCTGCTTGCGTGCCATGTAGAGGACCTCGATTTGGTCTTTGACGGTATTGGCAAGGTCATAGTCGCGCTGACCGAGATAGTTATACATGAGCGCCGACCATTCACGCAACGCACATGCGATCTCGTCCACTAGAGGCTCGTTCGAGCCCGACACGGTATCATCGCCGCATTTGAGGCTTGGCAGTGGCGGAGGAGGGCGCTGGACAGCCTGTCCATTGAGACCGATCTCCTGACTTCTGGCTTCGATGGAGGGTAGCTGAGATACCGACGCTTGATGTGGGGTGTTGGGTTGTGAGTTGTTTTCGTCGACTTCGGGTAGTGTTTCCATCTGTGTCCTTTGTCTAGGTAGCGGTGCTGTTGCGCCAACGACTCCGAGTTCCTTTGCATGTTCGTAAACGGAAGCCAGTCGCATCTCGGCATCATCGAGCTGCTCGCGAATGTGGACATGTGTTGATGGGAAGACGCCGACGTATACCTGTGGCTCTTCCGTGTTCGCATTGTTGTTGGAAGACTGACCAAGCGCGTGGAAGGTGCTGTAGTCGCTCAAGCTGCTTGCACTTGCTGCGGTCGCTGGCGAGCGGTTCGTAGAGACGACGTAGCCACGGTACCAGCTGATGTCGGTGTGGCCGAGCTGTTCAAATACGTAGACTTCATCTCCAAGCTCCAACGCGATGAGATTCTCTTGCAGGTTTTGGAGCACATCCGCTGGGAGCGATTCGATGGGAACGGAAGGTGTTTCGAGATTGTCGGTGTCAGGTGAGAAAGGATGAGTAGCCAGACCGTACAGGATCTTTGGCACTGGCTCCCACCTGCGGTAGGAGGAGGGTGTGTTGGCCATCTTGCTATATGACGGCTTTGCCGATGGTTGGTAAGGGCACTGAAGCGATGAGAGGGCAATGGTCTTGTCTATTCCAGACGATCCGTTCCTCTAGTGGGCAAGGTGCTTGCGTGTGTCAACCGTTGGTGTCGAGAGCGATTTAGGTTCGACGATAGCGAAAAGGGCCGCTTGTAGTTCGCACTGGAAGCCAAGGAAGAGTGCCCAGAGTCAGTGCGTGGAGTCTGTCCGGAGGCAAAGACAGCTGACTGGCTGGTGATATCGTGGTTGTGAGGAAAGGAGCGTGATTGAAGTCAGAGTCGCAGCGAGTCGGCAACGCCCCGAATGGAAGATTGGGTGTGTGACAAGCGAATCAATCAAGCAAGCACCCTTGGGTTGAGTGGTTGATTGTTCGAGAGATTGATGCGAGTGGTTGCGTGCAACCCAAGACCGTTTGCTTCGGTTCATGCGCCTCTGGCTTCGCTTGGTTGGGTGGAGCAAGAGGGACTGAGCGCTGTGACCTGCATAGAGCCATCATCCAAAATTGGAATTTCTGTGTGTGTCTGAGCGTGATTCGTGAGTCGTGAGTCTGTGAGTGTGGATGTGCGGAGAAAGCGCCAGAGTCCGTTTTCCGAATTCGGAAATCCCTTGATTCTGTTTGGCGCTTGCTTGTCTGCAACGTGTGTCTGAGAAAGGTGTGAAGTTTCGGTGCTAGCGTGCAGCTGAGTTTACGCCAACACAAAGCAAGCACAGCAGGCAGCAGGCAGCAGGCAGCACTGAGAAGGGAAGAGGCGAGAACGCGAAGGTGTCTCTCCACCGTTTCGAGGCGTAAGCGCTTTGCATGAAAACGGACGATTTTCTCGTTTCAGCTCGCCTGTGTGACCTGTGTCAATCGCTCTGTATTGACAGTATCATCGAACGGCGTTTTGTTAGCTTCGATGGCCGCAAAGCAAGACAATGGACTTTTCGGAGGCTGTCTTCCGGCTCAGAGTTGGGAGGTGTGTCTATGAGCAATCTCAACATTATCGGGCATCCCGGGCTCGAGCTTTTGGAATCTGCTTTATAAATGATCCGATCGGGATGGTGCCGATCTCTCACTGTGTTCTTGTCCTTGTGGTCAAGATAACCTCGCACAGCCAACATCTTTCTCACTCGAGCAGCTGGGCAGGCTTCACATTCAGCATGTCATGACAGAACAGACGATAATAGAGGGGTGACATTTCATTCCAGCATGAGCCTATCTTCATCGGATCTCAATCGCGAGTTGATCCACCAACCTCTCCAAAACATCCGCATGAAGCTGATTCACCTCTTCATTCTCCAACGACCTGTCCATCGACCTATAATTGATCCTGTAGCACAAACTCTGCTTCTTGGTCTTTGGATGAACAAAGTCGTCGATCTTGACGACGTCCTCCACCAGGTCTCCTACGCGATCGCGGACGATTTCGAAGAGATCGTTCTCGTGGAATTTGCGTTCCTGTGGCAGCCAGAAAGAGACATCTTTGTAGCAAGGTGGGAACTTGGAGTAGGGTTTGAAGGTGAGCAACTTTGGTTTTGTCGATGCTGCGCTTGTGGAAGAGCTGGGTTGACCGCCGGCGGAGGAGACTTTGTTGCTGGAGGAGCTGGCGAATTGGCCCAAGAAGCGAGGGTCTTGAGTCCAGAAGAGACGGATGTCGGGGATGGAGTAGAGAACCATGGCGATACGTTCCAAGCCCAGACCGAAAGCCCATCCCAAACGATCGGGCACATTTGCCTTGTCCAGCGTCTTTTGTTGGACGACACCGCAACCCAAGATCTCAAGCCATTTACCTCGGAACCACACCTCAACTTCGTAAGATGGCGACGTGAAGGGGAAGAAGGCTGGAATCCATCGAACGCGCAATGGATCAGCGGCAGAGCCTCCCTTCTGTGCGGTCTCGAAGGCGTGACGTTCGCCGAAGAGTTCAAAGACAAGACCGTTGAGGGTAGCTTTCAAGTGTCGGACTGCGAGCGCTGCCTCCCGAGGATCGTGGTGAGACTGGTATCCACCGGCCTCGGACAGTCCGACCAGATCCTCGATCTCAAAGTTGGCTTTGGCGAGCTTGGCCTCCATCTCGATGCATTCCTGTTCGACCTTTCCACCCTCTGCATAGTCTTCGTGCTTGAAGATACCTGCTCCCTCCACCTGATGGAAGATAGGGTAGTGGGAAGCATCGATCTCGTCACGTCGGTATACATCGGCTGTCAAAAGCCACCTCTCATTCTTGTTTCGGAACGTCTCGACTTCGTGTGCCGAGGTGTGCGTTCGCAGACATGTCGTACGATTGACATAGTAGGTATCGGTCGGACTTCGACCCGGGTGATCCGCAGCGATGCCGAGGTCTTCAAAGTTGAGCTCGGTTGTCACTACGGGGGACGTAGCTTGGATGGCTGTGTACTTGGGGCCGATCGAAGCTTCGATCTGGTCTCGCAACAACGCAAGGGGATGATCCTTCGTATAAGGTAGCGTCGGCGAAGGTGCGAGCCGCGACAAGATGGAGGCGGGGATGTTGGTGTAGTCGTCCGTCGGGTATTCCTTGCCGAGAATAGTGATGGTAGTGGGCGATTGCGTGGATGCGGTCGGGCTGAGCCTCACGGATTGAGAAGCCGAGAAAGACCTTTCTCCTAGCCTAGCAGCGGAAAATGCGCTTGAACGTGCAGCAATTGTTTGAGGGTGGGGATGACGTGCCTGCAGTTGAGATGTGAGGTTCTGCACTCTTGCTTGAATCTGAGCAGGTCGGGCCGCGGGTCTCGCCACGAGGCAAGCGCGGCAAGCCGCTTGCGAGGGAAGCTTTGCCATGGTGATCGTTAAGGGAGAGGATCAGACTACCACAGCTGGTGAAAGACTGTGTGGAGAAGCTTGAGGTGTCGGAAGAGGAGATGTGTCGGAAGAAGCCGTTCGGTTGACATCTCGCATTGACAGCCGCGAAGTCTTCCCAAAAGTCACAATTTTAGGTTGACAGCACCCAGACTCGGATTTCGGAACATGAACGGGCCGCAACACGCACAAGCCGCATTCCTTGGCGTGCTGCACTTCAACCTTTCACTTAACACACTACCATCATCCTCTAATCCTCCGCTGCACGACTATCAATCATGGATATCTACGACCCGAATATCATGGGCATGGCTGCCCATCCTGACGGCGCTAGCACCCCAACGACCGCCGTTAGCGAGCAACCCAAGACCGAGCTCGATCAGAACGTCGAGAAGCTCGTTGGCAACATTTCCAACTGGTGGTCTGGTTTCGCAAAGAAGTCGCAAGACTCGATCAATCAGGCAAGGAAGGAGATGGAGAGCAAGGGTGGTATCGTAAACTATGCGAAGAGCGAGTATGCCAAGTTGGAAACATCGATAGGCGAGGCACAGAAGAAGGCTCGAGATCAGAGCCTTGCTACAGCGCCTCAGACGGAAGACGGACAGAAGGAGGGTGCTACCGAGCCGTCTGTACAGCCTGAGGGTGCGCAAATGGAGCGATCCGAGACCAGCAAAGGCAAGCAGAGAGCTGTTGATGACGAAGCAGCCTCAGAAGCTGCTGAGGGCGGCAACGCTTTGAGTCAAGGCCCAACATTGGGAGCCTCGGTGTCTTCGCTTTTCTCCAAGCTCACCTCTGACCCTCGACTTGTCCAACTGCAACACTCTCTCACTTCGACACTGCAATCCGTATCATCGTCTCAAGGACAGAAAGATGCCGACGGAGTCGAGCGCGCACCTGGGACCAATCCGATCAAGCTCCAAGAATCGCTCTCGAAGCTCTCGCTCACCATCCAATCGCATCTTCCACACCTTGATCTCAAGGAATCGCAGCAATTGGCAACAAGGTACCTGCATGCTACGGAGAACTTTGCAAAGGAGATCCAGTCGGATATGAAGGACTTCGTGGGTGAGTTGGTACGAGTTGTACCACCCGAGGGAGAGGCTGGCAGTGCAGAGGGGAACGCAGCAAAGGCAGGTGATGCGGAGATTAAGAGTGAGAATGTTCAGGAGAAAGTAGCAGCACCTGCGGAAGTAGCTACGGATAAGGACGCGAAGAGCCAAGCAGCTTTGCCTGTCACGGATGCCAAGGCGACTGTACCATCAGTTGGTACTGCCGCGCCAGCGGCTGAGGAAGAGGAGGAAGACTTTGCATGGGATGAAGATGACGAAGAAGCAGCTGCCAGCACCAAAGGTGGGCCCGTCGCAACCAAGAAGGACGAAAGGGCCCCCACCGCCGAGGCACCCGCTGTGAACGCCAAGGCAACCGTCACCACCGCTGCCGAAGAGACCAAGCCTGCTCAAACTAAAGCGGACGAGTCTGAAGAGGACTCGGATTGGGAGTAATCACGTAACGCTGCCGTTCATGTCTCGATCGGTGCGAATTCACTCGTCTACAAATTATACCTCGACTAGGCTTCGCGCAGTTTGATAAAATTGCCCTTGGCTTTGTGCTGCTACAATGACATGGTATTCTGTTGCTGACGTACGCATCGGTTGCTTCATCAAAGATGAGGGATGCGACTGGTACTTCGCATGTTGAGCTACTCGTCAGCGCCATCGCCATCGCCATCCACTTCAACAGGCGGCGGCGAGACAGAAGGCTCTCCTGGCTGGGTGTCAACGCCCTTGGCGGTCCAAAAGTCATTCTTTGTGCGCGACGAGATGCGCGAAAGGCCTCTTGCACCGCCTGAAGGCTTGGGAGATGACTTGGCACTGCTGCTGGTGGAAAGCGTTGGCAATTCAATGTAGACGTCCTGGCGCGCGAGCTCATCGTCACTGTCGTCCTCGGACACAAAAGTAGATGGCGCGGACTGAGACAAATCTTCCAAATCAGCTTGTGTGATCTCGGACTTTGACGCCCTGGCGCGTTTAGTGGCTGGCGCAGCAGAAGAATCAACATCTCCGTTCTCGCCGCGCCGGCTCGTTGTGGACTTTGCTCGAGTGGAACGGCTGGCGCTGTATCGCGAGTCCTCCTCTTCCTCGTCCTCTTCAGCTTTATTGGCCTGACGACTGAGATCTGAGCCAGCAGAAGTTGATGGCTCTGCCGCCCTTCGCTTTGTACCTCGCTCGCTTGATGCAGATGCTTCCTTTTGTGCGGCGTTCGCGGCAGAAGCAGCACCCCTGATGGACAGAGTGGGCATCTTGCCACCTTTGGCGCTGCTCGTTGCATCACTGATCGAGACGATACCACTGCCGTCATCGCGTGGCTTACTCTTGCTCGAAGGCTGAGAGCTAGAGGATGGTCGCGAGGATCCTGATATGCGAGGCTCAACCTGCTGATCGCGAGAGGAAGAGGGTCGTGCGGGAGGAGGACTGCTTGGCGGCGCGGGTCTTCCTAGCTTGAACTGAAGAGATCCCGAGTAGAAGAGCTCCTCCATCTCCTTTCTCTGACGAACGACTGGGTTTGAGATGCCGAGAATGGTGCCGAGCAGACTGTTAGGGTCCTTGTCATCCTTGCCGCCGGTCGCAGTGGAGTCACGCACAAGTGCACGCCTAGCTTCGGCGTCCGAGTCCGAATCGGAGTCGACAGAGAAGCGACGGTGCTTGTTGCGACCTGAATCGCCTTTGGACGTACCGTTCGATGCTCCACGTCCACCTGAGCTTCCTTCATTGGCCTGTTGGCAGATCGCTGCAGTGAGAATGTCAAATGCTCCTGCCAAAGTAGATCTGACGTTGATGATTCCGAACGAGCCCTTGGAGATGTCGTTGGAGGGATCATGTGGGTCTTCGATGCAGAGCATGAAAGGACGTCGTTCGTCTTTCCAGCCACGTCGCGCCTTGCTGAAGTAGCCACCACGGCCTCTGATAGAGATACCGCAATTGTCGTAGCCAAAGTTCTTGCCATACAGCTCGAGAAATTCGAGAAGCAAAACGCCAAGGCTTCGTGCCGGCTCAATCTCGCCTCGCTGCACTTTGGGATGAAGCTGCAGGAAGCTGATGACCATGATGATGACACTGTAACTTCCAAGACCACCAGAGAAGACTTCACTCATGCCTCGTTGCACGAGAAGATGCTTGACGACAAGAATGAGAGGTCGAATGTGAGGCCATTTGCGCAACCAGCTGTTGACGTAGCTGGCTGTAGTAAGACCATTGGTATGATTGAGCGAGATATCGACTTTGAGGCGGGCATAGGTAGTGACGAACTTGATGATGGGCACCTTTGCTTTGGCAATGACTTGCACGTCAGTTGCCAGGTTGTGACGTCGCAGACAAGCAGCCATAGAGCGAAGGGCCGACTGCGTCCTCAGATTGGCCATAGATCGGCTGACGACAACCAGATCAAGATCACCTTGGGGGAGGTACAATTTGGTCTCCTGACTGCCGAAGGGGTGCACCTCTGCATCGCGAAACTGAGATTTGATGGCGCGGCTGATGAGTTCGATGACCATGCAACGAGTGTCGTGTTCGGCGGCCGTTGGGGCCATCCAATGGTCAAAGGCAATCACTTCGCGATGTAACGCTTCTGCTCCATTCTGACATTTGTTCCATTCGACGTCCGCAGACCATGGTGTATGACGAGATCGTGCCATCTCCCTTTCCTTTTTTGAGCGACCATCATCCTCGCGTTCGTCGGCCTTGCGCTTCTTGCCTTTGCGATCGGCGTCCTCATTGTCGCGTGCTCTAGCACCGCGACCTTTCTTCGGGGGTGGAAAGGCCTCGGGTGTTTCATCGTTGGGATCGTGTCGAAAGTCGAAGGAGATGAAATCCTGCGCTCCGAACGCCCTCTCGTGCGTTGCTGCCGGCATGATGTTTTGAAGGACTAGCAAGCTCGGATGCGCCGGGGTGGTTACTGGACGATGTGTTGATTGTATGCTAGTCAAGCCTGCCTATATGCTCAGCAGTCCGTTGATTGCAGCTTAAGTGGCAGCGTTTATTCGACAGCGTTTAGACGCGATGCCACAGCTGATGAGCTGAGTGAGAGGGAATTGGAGTTTGTGGATAGGGTGGAGAGGTCCGAGCTGGGTCGACTTAGCTGTTATATGCGAAGTGGACAGATCGCTCGTTGCAGTCGCAGTCGGACTTGTGTGTGTGTGTGCGCGCGTGCGTGCGTGTTGGCTAGGCGTGGTTGATAGCCAAGTGTGACAGTCCAGACCGTGGGAAAGCCGGATACGCCAGTGCTCGTTGGCACTGTGAGAGGCGCAGAGATGATTAGGGTGATGGCAGAAAGAGAGGAGATAGCAAATGCGTTTCGGTTGGTCCGACATGAGCCAGCTTAGCCACATCTCTGCTGTGGCAGCCCAGAATTTTTATCGAAGGGTCCTTCCGCTAAGCTTGGACGGTGATTTTTTTCTTCTTTCCGCCGTCGTTTCTTCTCAAAAAACAAAAAAAGTGGAGAAAAAGAGTTCAACCAAAGCGAGCGAGGGAGACACGAGAGGAGCCTGTCTGTGTGTCTGAATGAAGCTTCGGGCCTGCATTTCGCGACTTGGCAACTGAGCATCTGCGAATTAAGCTGTCGGCTAGCCCGATGCAAGCCAAAGTGCGCAACTACGCCTTACTCGGTCCATCCCCACACTAACTAACATCACCTTCCTATTGACCATCACACGATCGGGTCACCCTATCAGACTACGACCGACACCCTTCAGCGATGGGAGGCTACGATGAACGATACGACTACGGTCGTTCCAATTCATCTCATCATCGATCACGTAACAGTAAGCATGATTCCTCGTCCTCATACAGAAGTCATGGACACGAGCCAACCAGACGTCGTTCTCGCTCCCCTTCCTCGTATCATCATTCTTCGTCACGCAGCCAATATGATCGCCAAGCCGATCCTTACTTGAATGGAGGCGATCAACACAGATGGCGCGATGGCGAATCCTCCCAACATAGAGATCGTGATTGGGATCGACGCAACTACGATCCTCACCCTGGAGCGGCATCTTCGACCTATCATGGCTACGGCGCTTACGATGCTCAAGCTGCACCGAGGTCTGGTCGCAGGCGCTGGGACGAAGGCGCTCCTGCAGCGCCACCAGCCTATCCCCCAGTAGATGCAGCGAGGACACCTGCCAGTAGTATGCTCCCATCCAGACCATCAGCAGCGCCTCCTGGTGCTGCTCCTGGTCCACCGCCCGCGTTCCCTCCACCACCCATGCCAGCCGTCACCATTACAACGCCTGAACCACCGCGTGCTGCTGCCCTCGTGTCCGCAGAAGAGCAGGCCAAGCTGGCCAAGAAAGCTCGTCTCGAAGCATGGAGGAAAGAGCAGGCTGCAAAGAAGGCACTGGAAGAGGCAAAGCAGCGTGCACAGTCCATCGCAAGCACTGTTGCTCCTGCTAGCAAGAAGCCAGAAGTCTCGTCCGCATCATCGGCATCATCGGCATCATCGGCGCTACCCAGTGCACCAACTTCCATCAATGCTGCTGGCCTCCGCACGCTTTCCTTACGAGCTGATCCGTCCCGAGCAAAAGCACAGAGCCGCTCGCAATCGATGATGGACGATGCCTCAGAACCATCGAACAAGCTGTGCATCAATCGCTTCGACGACCTTCCTCCTCTGGATCCTTCTGTCCACTCCAAGCCAGTCAAGGGAGCCTTTGCAGAAGATGACGATGACGACATGCCGCAGCCCGAAGCTACCGACAGCAATCACATGGATGTCGACGACGACGAGGAGGATCCATTGGACGCTTTCATGTCCACTGTCACGAGCAAGGTGGCTCAAGTCAACGAAGATGACCGTAGAAAGGCAGGCACCAGCGGCGATACTAAGAACGACAAGTCCAAAGCGAAAGCCGTCATTCTTGGCCAGGAAGACAGCGATGCTGAAGTCGAAGATCAAGACCAAGAGTCGGATGAGCTCGACCGTGTGGTCGCCACTGAGGATCTCTTGGCGCTGGCTGCCAAGAAGATCAAGAAGAAGGAACTCGCCACCGTCGATCACTCCAGTATGGACTACGAACCCTTTCGCAAAGTCTTCTACCATCCTCCCTCAGAGATCCAAGATATGTCCGAAGAGCTTGCAAACCAGATTCGCTTGGAGATGGATGCCATCACGGTTCGCGGAAAGGAGTGTCCCAAGCCGCTCACCAAGTGGTCGCATTGCGGTCTCCCCGCTAGTTGTCTGGATGTCATCAAGCGACTCGGCTATGCTGCCCCCACGCCCATCCAGAGTCAAGCCATTCCTGCCATCATGTCGGGCAGAGACATCATCGGCGTCGCCAAGACTGGTTCAGGTAAGACCATGGCCTTCCTGCTGCCTATGTTCCGACACATCAAGGACCAGCGACCGGTGGAAACAGGCGAAGGACCAGTGGGCATCATCATGACGCCGACGCGCGAACTCGCAGTCCAGATCTACCGAGAGATGCGGCCCTTCATTAAAGCCCTTGGCCTTCGCGCAGCTTGTGTGTATGGTGGAGCGCCCATCTCGGAGCAAATTGCAGAGATGAAGAAGACGGCCGACATTGTCGTGGCCACGCCCGGTCGTCTGATCGACCTCTTGACCGCTAACTCTGGCCGAGTCACCAATCTGCATCGCGTCACCTACCTGGTTCTCGACGAAGCCGATCGTATGTTTGACATGGGTTTCGAGCCGCAAGTCATGAAGATTGTCAACAACATCCGGCCGGATCGTCAGACGGTGCTCTTCTCTGCTACCTTCCCCAAGCAGATGGAGTCGCTAGCGCGCAAAGTGCTCAAGAACAAGCCGCTCGAGATTACAGTTGGCGGTCGCAGCGTAGTGGCAGCCGAGATCGAGCAGATTGTCGAGGTGCGACCGGAGAATAGCAAGTTCCATCGTCTACTCGAGATTCTTGGCGAGCTGTATAACCGCGAGAAGGACGCTCGCACACTGATCTTCGTGGATCGACAGGAAGCAGCAGACGATCTGTTGAAGGACCTCATTCGGAAGGGATACGTCACTATGTCGTTGCACGGAGGCAAAGACCAAGTTGATCGTGACGAGACCATCTCGGATTTCAAAGCAGGCAATGTTCCAATTGTGACAGCCACATCGGTCGCAGCGCGAGGTCTTGATGTGAAACAGCTCAAGCTGGTCATCAACTACGATGTGCCAAATCACATGGAGGACTACGTGCACCGTGCCGGACGAACGGGTAGAGCGGGGCAGAAAGGCACCTGTATCACCTTCATCACGCCCGAGCAAGACCGCTACGCCCGTGACATTATCGCAGCATTAAAGGCTAGCTCAGCCAACGTTCCTTCGGAGCTTGAGACGATGGCCGAATCGTTCAAGGAAAAGCTTGCTGCGGGCAAAGCTAAAGCGGCAGGCTCAGGCTTTGGAGGCAAAGGCCTGGATCGACTCGAGAACGATCGCGAGAAGGTACTCAAGGCTCAGAAGTCAGCGTATGGCGAAACAGATGAGGAAGGAAAAGCAGCCAACGCCACTGCCGAGGGTTCGGGTGATGCTTCTGGCAAGACAGGCGCGCAGGCTGGCGGCTCGAGCTCGGAAGAACAGCTCAACAAGATCCAAGGCATGAAGATCGAGATCATGCACGGTGCCGCACCTGAGTCGGTGCGTGATAACAAGACCCTCTTGGCCGGCGACGAGGCTTCCGCGGCGGCAGCCAAGGGCAAAGCGGAGCAAGAGCAAGAAGCCAAGGAAGCCGCACAGCTCAAGTCGCAAGAAGCCGCATTGGAAGCAGCCAAGGCACATGGTGCCGATACGACAAAGCTGGCAGCGGTGCTCGAGAACATTCGCAAGCAAGCCAATGCCCGAAAAGAAGCGGCCAAGAACTCGGATACGGACAAGCAGAAGGAACGCAAAGCGCGCGACCCAGACGCCACCGACTATCACGCCATTGTCCCCATCAACGACTTCCCGCAGCGCGCCCGATGGAGAGTCACCAACAAAGAGACCATGAGTCATCTTATCGAATCTACCGGAGCGTCTATTACGAACAAGGGTATCTTTTACAAAGAAGGCACTGAGCCTCAACCAGGCGAGCCGCCCAAGTTGCAGTTGCTCATCGAGTCGAACAACAAGACGATGGTCGAAGATGCGGTGCGAGAGATTCAACGTTTGTTGGTCGAGGCGACGCAGGCGGTGTTGGAAGCCGAGGCGAGGACCGGAGGTACCACAGGTCGATACACGGTGGTGTGAGTGGAAGCGACGTCAGTGTGCTCAAGGACGCGAACTGTAGCAATTATACCATTACGCCGAGATCATGTCCTTGTGTGAGGTTGTGTGAGACGCTAAATTTGACCTTGTTACTCGAATGACAAGGTCAACGATGAGTTTGAGCGATAAGGTTTGATAAGCATACAAATATAAGTGAAGATCCCCCGGTCATGAAAGCAGATACTGATGCAGCTGAGGCTAGACATGGTCGAAATCATCGTCAAAGCGCACCTTCGAGGAAAGCCAGGAACCGTTTTGCAATAGCATACTCCGTCGATGGCGGTTGCCCCGCATTCGCCCCTGCCCCGCTCTTTGAGCCGCTGCCATTCCTTGATGCATGCGAAGTCAACGAGAACTGTACACCTTCCGACCTCGCAGCATTTCCCAGCTCGTTTATCTGCGCTGAACCTGAGCTGTGCATTCGCACGAACTGTCTTCGGATACGTTGCAACGACGCTGGAGTCACCGGCTTGTCCCCTGGTGGTGTGAACGACAAAGAAACGGGCCCAGTAAAACTAGAATGATTGATGGGCACTTCGGTCCCTGGTTGCAAGCCAAGCGAGGATTGATGTTGTAGGATGCAAGAAACGACGGTTTGTGTGGAGGATTCCAGAATGGAGAGGTAGTTGGCCGTGGTGGATCGAACGGGTGCGACGACTTCGGGGGCTTTGTTGACAGATCCTTTGGTTGCGGCGTCCCAAATGTCGTCGTATGGGACTGGTTCGACGGAGATACTGGAGTCGTCTATTGGAGCTCCTTCAACGTTTGAGTTTGTAGCCGGTGATAGGATGGTAGGCACGATGATGAGCGGAGAATCCCACCTCGTCATCGCATTTGGCTCTTCGAATCGCATCAACAAGCTGTCCAGCGTTTCATCATCGTAGCTCGCCTCCTCGTCTGCTTGCGCCCTCCTTTTCCCATTCCAGTACTTGCATACCTGCGGAGGTGCGTGTACGTGGACCGACAGACACCTCACACCAACTTCACGAGCTGCACACCATAGCTGATACCTGAAGCCTTTAATGTTGAGCCCTGCTCCTCCATCCGCAATAACGATCGTGTCTTTGCCTAGCGCGCGTGTGACAGCAGACAAATACGAAGCTCTTGCAGGCTTTTCGGTTCGTTGGGACGAGTAAGCGGATCTACCGACGTGCACGTCATGGTCGGAAACAATGACGACTCGGTTGGGTAGCTGGAGGGAAGAAGAGGAGGAAGCTGCAGAGCCAGCTTCTTTGATGCGGCGTTCGAGATCGTCCTTGATGAGCGCTGAGCGGGTCGAACGACCGGAACTTGCCAATCCTGAGACGATAATGAGGGCCATCGTGTATGAGTCCGCTCGAGTGCTGTTGATAGTCGGTGAATAGAGGTGAGCAGGTGGAGCCGTAGGAGCTGGATTGCGAATCCGAGCATGCAACTTTCTTCTCATACTTCGTTGGACCCTGAATGACAGTGCTTTGTCAGCTTATAGTAAGCAGAGTTATGGAATTACCGAGATAGACTAGAGGTCTAACATCCTCGAGTTCGGTGCAATTCGGATCAACCAGTGCGCATCAACACGGAAATGGACGGGATTCTAAATTCAGAACCTTTGGACGCGCTTACCAAAGCGTGCGCGCCGAGTGTCAAGAGCTGCACTTTCTTCCACGCTTGTGTCTTGTGTAAGCCGGCCTTGCCCTGCGACCTGGCAGTTTGTATCTCTCGTGACGGGTTTTGTATTCAAATCTGCGATTCTGCTCAGAGGCAGCTGCTGGCTCTCTATCACCAAGAAGAGAGGTTGTGGGTGGGAAATACGCGCGTCCGTATTGGTTGAGCCTCACTGCCGTCTGCTGTTGCAAAAAGTCAAGGGCGAGAGACGCTTTCGATGGTCACCGCGGCAAGCAACCTGGAATCGAGACAATGTGATTAGACTGAACCACTTTGTGAGCGCAAAGGGAAAAAGCAAAGCTAAGCTCACTCGGGCACGCAGAGTCCGTGGCCCGCCGAAAGCACTGCTGCTTGCTGCTCGCACACGGTGGCCAGCCAGCCAGCCAGCCAGCCAGCAGCAGCAGCAGCAGCAGCAACCCAAAGTTGTTTGCCCCGCAAGCGTCCCTCACTCTGAGTGTGGCAGCAAGTTAGCTCATCGCTTTGTCTTCTTCGGCTCAGTGTGTGCTTGATTCCATATTGTGCAACCTTGAATGTGCATTCGTTGATATCTTCACTTTGCACCTTGACCTACCATCTCGACACCCCTCCTCTGAATAGTGTCAAAGCTATATCAAGAGTGCCTTTCACCTCTTTCGACCTCAGACATCTTTGAGCATTCGCAACACCGACTGCCCACCGTCGAAAGTCTCTCTTCACCATGATCTTCGGAAGGTCGATCTCGCGCGCCGTCGCGCGTGCACCTTCGTCCAGCTTGGTCGCACCCACCCAGCGCCTTGCCGGTTTTCACTCGACCGCCTCTGCTTCGCGCATCATCGCTTCCCAGCCTCTCCGTGCCAAGGAGGCCGCCACCCCTCTCGACGCCGCCAAGGGTTACCCCGTCATTGACCATGAGTACGATGCTATCGTCGTCGGTGCCGGTGGTTCCGGTCTTCGTGCCGCTTTCGGTCTCGCTGAGGCCGGTCTCAACACCGCCTGTATCACCAAGCTTTTCCCTACCCGTTCCCACACCGTCGCCGCTCAGGGTGGTATCAACGCCGCTCTCGGTAATATGACCGAGGACGACTGGAGGTGGCACATGTACGACACCGTCAAGGGTTCCGATTGGCTCGGTGACCAGGACGCTATCCACTACATGTGTCGTGAGGCTCCCCGTACCGTTATCGAGCTCGAGCACTTCGGTCTTCCCTTCTCCCGTACCAAGGACGGCAAGATCTACCAGCGTGCTTTCGGTGGTCAGTCGCTCAACTACGGTAAGGGTGGTCAGGCTTACCGATGTGCCGCCGCCGCCGACCGTACCGGTCACGCCATGCTTCACACCCTCTACGGTCAGTCGCTTCGCCACAACACCAACTTCTTCATCGAGTACTTCGCCCTCGACCTTATCATGGAGGATGGCGAGTGTGTCGGTGTCACTGCCTTGAACATGGAGGACGGTACCATCCACCGCTTCCGCGCCCACAAGACCGTCCTTGCCACCGGTGGTTACGGTCGTGCCTACTTCTCCGCCACCTCGGCCCACTCGTGCACTGGTGACGGTATGGCCATGGTTTCCCGTGCTGGTCTTCCCCTCCAGGATCTCGAGTTCGTTCAGTTCCACCCCACCGGTATCTACGGTGCCGGATGCCTCATCACCGAGGGTTCGCGTGGTGAGGGAGGATACCTCCTCAACTCTGAGGGTGAGCGATTCATGGAGCGATATGCTCCTACCGCCAAGGATCTTGCCTCGCGTGACGTCGTCTCCCGTTCCATGACCATCGAGATCCGTGAGGGTCGCGGTGTCGGTCCCGACAAGGACCACATCTACCTCCAGCTCTCGCACCTTCCCCCTGAGGTTCTCCACGAGCGTCTCCCTGGTATCTCGGAGACCGCCGCCATTTTCGCCGGTGTCGATGTCACCAAGGAGCCCATCCCCGTCTTGCCCACCGTCCACTACAACATGGGTGGTATCCCTACCAAGTACACTGGTGAGGTCATCACCAAGGGTCCCAACGGTGAGGACAAGATCGTCCCCGGTCTCTACGCCGCCGGTGAGACCGCCTGTGTCTCGGTCCACGGTGCTAACCGTCTCGGTGCCAACTCGCTCCTCGACATTGTCGTCTTCGGTCGTGCTTGCGCCAACCACATCAAGGAGAACCTCTCGCCCGGTAAGCCTCACAAGGAGCTCAAGGGTGACGCTGGTGCCAAGTCTATCAACGACCTTGACTGGGCTCGTAACGCCAACGGTTCCAAGACCACCGCCGAAGTTCGTAACGACATGCAGCGTGTCATGCAGTCCGACGCCGCCGTCTTCCGTACCCAGAAGACCCTCGACGAAGGTGTTCAAAAGATCGACAAGGTCTTTGCCAGCTACCCCGATGTTTCGATCCAGGACCGATCGATGATCTGGAACTCCGACCTTGTTGAGACCCTCGAGCTCAAGAACTTGCTCACCTGTGCCGCCCAGACCATGCACTCTGCTGCTGCTCGTAAGGAATCAAGAGGAGCTCACGCTCGCGAGGACTTCCCCGACCGTTTGGACGACGAATGGATGAAGCATACGCTTTCGTGGCAGCACGAGGGTACCGGAGACAAGGTCAAGCTCGACTACCGTGGTGTTATCAACACCACGCTCGACGAGGCCGAGTGCAAGCCCGTGCCACCCTTCAAGCGCCAGTACTAAGCTGTTCGCGCCTTTGTACGTATTCCACTCGCATCTGAATCCGTTTGATTGACCCTTGATTGCTGTGTGACGTTGGTATGATGTGTGCGACAAGATGAGGAGGATGAGGAGGAGGAGGTGTGAGCGAGTGCGATGATTAATCTTAACACTTGAGAGAGAATTGAATTCCGGCGGCTCAGCGCGGCCGAGCGCCAGAAAAACCATTTGCCGTGCCACGGGAGGTCCGCACCCAGCATGAGGTTGGAGCAACCCTCGCACAGAGCTTGTCCGCTCGCATACGGAGGCTGTTCGCACTGTGTGTACGTCGTTCTTAGCGCTGCGAAGCATTGCTGCTGCGTAGTAATCGATTGTTTGCGGCTCGCAAGTGTGCGAATGGCTTGGTTTCGACTTCAATTCCGCATCTGAGTGAGTCGACATAGTGACGTCAGTGCAATGTCGAGACATGATCCCGCCGATATCCGGTGTAAGTTCGTCGAATGTAAGACCCAACACCCCTAGAACAATCACATAGCGCCTGCTTGACGACGCAATTCGCCCGCGGCGGCCATGTCATTTGAAGATCGCAGTGACTCGACAACCTGCTTGGCCGCAACAACACGGGTGTCCTGTTAAACGGCCGCTTCGTCTGCTGCGGTCAGAGTCAATGCTGCAGGGTTGTTCAGGGCAATACCGACTCATCTAACAAGGTGAGGTCCTGCTCACCTTTGACGGCAAGACCTATCAGATCGAAGTTCTGCATGGTCGGCAAATACTCCTCGTGACGCGCAGTGCTCTGGAACGTTCGGCCACGTCTAGCATCCGCCTCGGAGATGTCATGTCGACTATTGAGGGCCGCAGCCATTTTGCGGATAGCGTAGATGTCCATCGGGGGGAACGAGTACATGGGAACACGTTCATAGCACCGAAGAGCAACGTCAGACATCCATCGATTTGTATGCGAGACAATATATGGCTGGCGGTCCCCAGGAGGTTTCGAGATATAGGCAAATCGCCTTGTCTGCGTTCTTGATGCAACCAAATCGCTTGGTGAGCAGATCTAGCTCCGGCCATAATTGCTCGACGTTGGGATGCTCGGCAGTCAACTGGCAGGGAAGACAGCGTCCAGAAGAGTGAGTGTGGCGAGAAGTTGAATTGGGTCCGCCAAAGTGGAAATGCCTGGCTTCGAGTTGAGCATGACGCGGCAAGCTTTGATCGGTCTTTTCGCCTTTTAGGTACCACGATGTGATGATGGCAGCAAGTAACACCTTACCACAGACCTCATGAGTCAAGAACAGCACATCCTTCCACTGAACGGTGTAATTCCCGGCATGAGCACGGCTCGAGCACATGTCACTGGGCCACGCTCCTTTGCATTCTTGAAGGTAAACGCCGCAGCAGGGCGAAGAGATGCGGAAAAGAGCTCGACCAGGTTCCCGTAAGTCGCCCATTGGTTTTTATAGCGTTGGGTCGCATTGAGTCGATACTTTGCTACGTTCTTGGGACTCTTGATCACACAAAGACGTGCGACATGTGGTTCGGCTCGTCCTTCCACCTGTTATGGGGACGAAGGCGCTTATAAACGGTCACGCAATCAGAGTACCAACTCAGAGCCGTGGCTTGTGAGTATGGTAGCTCAATGGGTGGTCGCTTGCCAGTAGCATCCAAAGGATCGCGAGCCAATCTCGGCTGGCAGATAGTATAGCTCAGCAGGTCCCAGAAGTGACGACGATGGACAACCGTCCATACGCACGTCTTTTTTCGCCGACAAGCCCGCCATTGGCGAAGGCTGTTGTTTGCCTGAGATATGCATCAAGAACCTGGCAAAGGATGTCTTCGGCCTTACTCAATGTTGCCTCCGTCTTGGGATGGAGCTGTACAGCACGATGAGTGTGCCTATTAGTGACATCCCTCAGGTCATCAAGAAGAGCATCGATGGATCGAGCCAAGCGTGCCTGTGTTGTTTTTCCAGCAGCTCCACCGGCAGTACCAGTGTCTTGCAGGCTAACACAAAGTTCGAAACCGATGGGGCTCAGACGATTATCATGAGTGGCGACATGGTAATATGGGAGGAAACGCTTGCTCACACTGCGCTGTTGAGATGCGAGGAGGTAGGAATTGGAAAGTGAGGAGGGGTGGAGGTAGTGGAATGGTCGACGCACAGGCAAGCTCCATTACAAGAGCCCCGTTTGCTAGCGCTACGACCAGCAAAGGGGTCGAATTCCTCGTCTCTAGCTGTCGCTGAGTCCGGCTGACCGTAAAGCTCGCAAAGCATTTCAACAAAGATACGCTTCACATCCGTATCAGACAAACAGATTCAGTATCAGTGTCAGACACACAGACGGACCAAGTAGCATGTGTTCGAGCGGGCATTCTTTCCGGGTGCCATGTCTTAATAGCTTCAGAACGAGACGTGCGCATTCATCGATGTCGTCCTCAACTTTCTTTTCCTTTTCAATTTCTCGAATTGCAAGCTGCCAACCGAAGATGAATAGGCGTCTGATGGGACAGCTTCGTCCGAGTAGATGATGTTGGAGGATCGATTTGCGCGGCCTCAGGACTGTAGATTGAGACATCCGACGAAGGTATAGTAACACTCACGCAATACTCACAGTGTTGTCTCCTGAAACATGTTCAGCAGATAACTACGGGGAAAGCTCACAAATTTACACATTATGAAACGCAGAAAGAGTGTCCGATAGAGATGCATTAAATACCTGAAAGATGTGTTCAGTACTGAAGAATCTGAGTAAGAGGGGGTCATCATGAAGGGGAGACAATTGCTGCGACGAAGAAGCCAGTGTCGTCAAGAGTTGGGAAAGCGATGCCTTACTTGGAGTCGGGCTGGTTCCACGAGAGGTAGCTCATGTCACCAAGCTTCCTTGGCTTGATCAAGTGACGTGCGGTGAAGATGAGGCCGAGAAGCAACGACAATCCAGCTACTGCGATGAAGGAGAGACCAAGGAAGGGATTCCTGCCACCGACCCAGGATGAGGTGCTGAAGACAACACTCTTGGTACCGTCAAACATGGCGACAGGGTAGTTGTCGGTGACCTGAAGCAAGTAGCGACCAGGTTCCATAGCTTGGTTATCGTTGCGCTTGTAAAGCTTGCGGAAAGTGGGAAGACCAGCGGTACGCATCCAGACCATGAAATGCTCGTTGTTGCTAGGGTCAAAGATTTTGCCCTCCGAGTAGGTGCCGCTGGGATATCCGAACTCAAGGCCTTCAGCGCCACGCCAGTAAGGAGGTGGCACAATCTGGTCGGCAGTGTAGGCGGTCTTGCCGTACTTGTCGTGCTCTCCAGGCCATACGATGTTCTTCTCGCTCATGACGTAGGTTACACCGCTCGTGTCGGAGGAACCGGCAGCATTGAGCAATACGGGATCGGCAAAGGTGTCGTTGAAGACCGAGTTGGCAATCAGACCACATGGCCAGATGATCTTGTGGGTTTCAGGGTCGACATCGACAGGCTTGCAAGTACCGCCTGAGATGGTGCTGTAAGAGACAGCATCGCCCTTGAGCTGGTTGGCATCGATCGACTTGACGTATCGTCGGTGATTTTGGTAGTAGTTGGTGAGCTTGTAGTAGAGGAAAACGCTGTTGTCGAGCCTAGCCGGTACGCTGAAGTAGAGACTGCATGTGCGAGTGTTTTCATTCCAGGACCAACTGGGTGGCTGGAAGTTACTTGTGTTCTTGTTGTGCAGCTGGTAATCGTACTTGGACGAGGGAATCTGGGACTGGGTACCTGTCGCTGTTCGACAATCAGTATAGTCGATGGTGAATTCGTTGACCTTTTCAGCAAAGTAGTAGAGGACGGCGCCGATGGGAGCAAAGACGACAGCGACGAGGAAGAAGATAGGAAGGACGGTCCTTGGGGTGAGAATTGGTTGCCATGCCTTCAAACGCTGCTGCTTGAATGCAGTGTTGGCAGGTTTGCGCTGAGCGTATTTGCGAAGACCTTTGGCGGACGAGGCATCGCTATCGGCATCACCGGTACCGGAAGGACCATTCTGTACGGCGTCGCCTGCGTCCGTGGCGCGTGCATTCCTTTTGAAGATGGCCATAGTGTTTATTTATGATCTAGCACGTCGGTGAAGACGATGCAGAGGTTGGGTATACCTTTGTGGAGTCTAGAGACCCAAACTGCTGTCAAAAGATCGACCGATTGTGTGGAAGCTGCGCACAAGATGCTATTACAAGACGACCAAGCTTTGCCGATGATCTGAGCTGTCTGCAGGCGCTGATGTCCGGTTGAGAATGACGGTCGCGATCCGAGAAGTGTAAGCACCCGATACGAGATTCGTAAAGTGCCTGGAGACGAGTCAAGCCAGAAGAAAGCTTAACTGAGTTACGGCGGGTGAGGTGAGGATGGAAGAAAGAAGGGTGAGTAGAGATGTCGAGAAAGAAGAAGATGGACAAGTGTGTCAGAAGCACGTTGATGCAAGCTCAAGCGTGATGTGAAATGTTGGCTCGGCGATATCATCAAGCTGCTGCTGCACCCTCGCTCCTCGGGAACAGCCAATTCGAGCTAAATTTCATAAAGCCAGCTGCTGCCTCTTGTGGGCTGCTTCAACTCGCGCCGCGCCGCGCCACTTGAGCAGCAGCAGCCAGAGCAAGGAACGCACAAATCACACACATTTCTCAGTTCATAACACGCGTCCAAGAAGCTGTGCAGCAAAATGGTAAAATGGATCCGCTCACCTCCACGGAAGCTGGTAGCCGGCTCACACGCTGCCCAAGCTGACATGCCCGGAATTGCTCCAAGGGCAGTCAATACAAATTTAGCGCAGTGCGTGTCAAATTTCTATTATTAATAATAAAGACTAAAAAAGCCTGAGAAATACAAACGCCATCCGAACCCTAACATAGACTGGACAATCGCCCCTCTTCTTTGCAAAGGTGCCCAAACAGGCTTGTATCTTGGTCTGACAGCGTGAGGCTTCCTCGAGTTGGACCCTTCTTTCAAATCAGTCCGATGGAATCGGCTTGTCCGAGGACCGAAGCTCAGGGGCAGACCGTGATGCTTGGCACGTCCAAGCTGAGCAGGTCCCCACCTTCAGGTCCCCACCTTGCTTTTCCGACATGAAGTTGGTTGATCCGAAGCCAAGTGTGGCTCGCTCGCCAAGATCGAATCGGTCTCCTTGGACTTTGGCTTACAGCGGCTGCTTCTCGCGATACAGCATCGTTGATCACAATATTATGGTTATGGCTCGCGAACCTAGCCAGAAAGAAGCCTGATGGATCCCCAGCCAGGCCTGAGTAGGCATAGCCAGGCATAGCCACGAGGATGGGCTGTACCATCAGCACGTAGCGGAGGCTGAATCTACGGCGTAGCATTCAAGGTCAAGAAGGATCAAATTGAAGCATGGCCACGGTCAAATTTTCTTTGTTTCACAGTTGCTGTGCTGTCTGCACGTCTGCAGCTCAATCAAGTCTTAAAACCCTCGAAATCTGAGATCGGGCTTGTCAGTTCACGCACACGCCAGCCGCGGTGATGCCGATACCATGCTTCGCTCGCGGCGCACGTCAAAAGGAGAAGCGGCTCATCCTTTTTGCCCTTTGCAGATCCTCACGCGAGTTGGCTTTGACTCGGCTCATTCTTGAGCTTGAGAATAACACATTCCGCCTCGCCTTTGAGTTGCATCGATAGCTTATTAATATTGTGCTTGCTTGGTCGTTCTTCTCTTTCATTGGCCATTCACAAGCATCGGCGAGTCCGACATCAGTCACAGCAACGGTTCTCAGCTCTCTTCCGAACGCTTCTCCTTCACTTCTTCTCGTCATCGCTGCTCGCTGGTCCTGCTTCCATCAAGTCACGCTCTTCGTCTTCACAATCCTGTAGCGGCCAAGCGTTGAGAGGCAAGCGCTCAAGTTCGCATCTCGTCACGATCTCATAACGATTCGGCACTCTGCGACAAGTTCTCACATGTCGGCTACATTCTCACGCACAATCTATCATCATGAGCTCCTCTAGAGCTCGCAACAGCGATGCAGCGTCTTCGGCCGCCAGCAGGGACCGCTCGCTCTTGCAACTCCTCGATCCGAATGACTTGCTACCTGGCCATACCACCGCCGATCTATACAGTCTTCGTCACTTTACTCTCCGAGGCGGACTCCCAGATTCACCCAGCTGGCTCAGGGCTCAAGCTTGGAAGGTCTTGTTAGGCTACCTCCCGCCGGAGAAGAAAGAGTGGTCTTCCACACTCGCAAAAAGGCGCAAGGAGTACTACCAGTTCCTCAACGATCTTTCACCGCCAACACCCATAGCTACCGAGTCGATCTCCGCTGACGAGCTTACCAACAATGACCGCCTTCTCGACCAGATCTACAAGGACTTGGTACGCTCTCGTAAGAACGGTTTCGCCTTCTACCAGGCTTCGCCCAAACCGAGCCTGTCCTGTCCAATCGTACCCTTCCCATCCGATGCCGGCCCATCAACAGTCGGCGTACAGCGCCTACCAAGCACCGACAATCTTCTGCTTCGACTGGCAGCAGTCAGTCACGAATATGCCCAGCAGCTCTCGCTCGAGCGCATCGCCTCCAATAGCGCCCGAGGCCCACCACAGATTCTACATGTGCAGACAAGCAACGATCTGGCTACGCAGCAAGGCCTTGGACTTTCGACATCGGCTGGCCCGTCTGGTGTCTTTGAGGACCCCATCAAGAGCCCACCCATCTTGCTTTCTCCACCTTCACCGGGCGGCATGTCTCGCGAGTCGTCACAGCATTCTTTTGCATCTGCCAACGAAGCTCTTGAGGGCACTTCCGATACCCAGCATGATACAGTGTCTGCAACAGCCGTCCCCAATACGCCACGGCCCTACGACTTCTCATCCTCCACCGCAGCTCCGTCAGGTATCCCTACTCAGCGCAACTGGCATTCTCTCTTACGCATTCTATACCTCTTCGCCGTGCTCAATCCCAGCATAGGCTACGTGCAAGGAATGAATGAGGCTCTCTTTACATTGCTGTACGTCTTTGGCTCGGCTCAATATCCTTCGGCTGCTAGTGCCACACTTACTCCTAGCAACTCGCAGCACGGCATCTCGGCTGCCTCGCCAGAGCGACCCTGGGACAACGATCTTGATCTCTCCGATCTCACCACACATGCAGAAGCCGATGCATTCTGGTGTTTCTCGGCATTGATAGGAGAGATGCGAGAGCTGTACGACTTTGACCGCGTCGAACGCCAGAGCAGAGCAGGCACAGCCACTTCAGATCATCAACCTTCCCATTCCGGCATGGCAGGCGCACTTCGTCGATTCAGTCTTCGCATCAAGTGGCTCGATTCATCGCTGTGGCGTGATCTCCAGACGACCTCTCTCGATCCGCGCCTCCCATACTACTCACTGAGATGGCTCGCATGCCTACTTAGCACAGAGCTGTCTCTGCCATCCGTGCTGCGCATCTGGGATGCACTACTTGCAGAGCAAGAGACCGCCGGTGTTTCGGGATCGGCAAAGATCGAATTCCTGATCGACGTGTGCGCATCCATGATCTTGCACATTAAAGATCGGCTACCCAGCAGCAAAGATGGTATCGACTTGGAGACTGAAGGCTTCTCCTACGGCATGCGTGTACTCCAAGATTATCCTGACGATGACATCAGTCCCGTGATGGAGGCCGCGACCCTCACAAGGCAACGTCGCTTGGCTGCCGATCTTACCGGTGATGGTCCTCCAGAAGATGCCGGCGATGAGGACGATGCCAACCCCAGACTGGCCGCCGTCAAAGCGAGAGCTGCGCAAGCCTGGCGAGATTGGACCAATCCACGATCGACCAACACCGTCACATCACCGCGCTTGAATGACGATGTTGAGTCTTCAGCTTCGGCTCCAGCTCCAGTCACAAAAGGGGGATGGCTTGTTTCGAGGGCGAGACCACGCCTCAGTCAGAGTACTATCGATGATGCAGACACTTCAATCGCAAGCAGTGCCGATGGCGCTCCCTCCGACGTGTCTACGCCTTCCAAAGGCTCCATCAGCGGCTTCCTGGCCAAGTATGCTGAAGCAGTGCAAAGCAGCGATGCCGCAGCGAACCTGTCCAAAGCCAGCACCAACTTGACAGCAAAAGCCATGGCTCGCTTCGGCGATCGCTCTAGCCGCGAGTCCACTCCTGAGACCTCGTCGCCTTTCTCGAACCAATTTGGCTCCCTGGGTCGTGGCTTTCCCTCCAGTCCATACGGTCCTGCGAATGGAGTAAACGACTCACGAGCTGCCTCCCTTGGCTCGATCGGAGTAGGCTTCTTCAATCGCACCCGGCGCAATGCCAGCGAGAGCCAGTCGCACTCCTTTGGTCACGGCTCACCACATACACCTGATATGACACGCTGGTCACGAGACACCATGCCTGACTTTCCTTTGCCCAATGTGACTGACAGTCCCGCAGGTCGCATGGAGTACATCGATACCTTCGGCAAGCGTATTAGTATGGCCGGAAGTGGTCGATCCGGCACCTCGCCTGCTTCGTCTGTTGCAGGTGACGATGCAGACACGCGTAGCAACGGAATGAGCTCTTTCCCTCTTCCAAGCATGCGTGCAGCTGCAAAGATGGGTATACTGCCAGCACGCTTCCGAGAAGAGTCAGCCAGTCCTAATGCCCGAGCTGTCGGTCCCAAACCACTATTGCTGTCGCAGGCTGCCCGACCTCCTCGCGAGGGAAGTAACAGTCCCGGCTCGCTCGCAGTTGACGAGCCATCGCGAAAAGTTTCGTCAGGCCCAATGGCCCAAAGCATGAGCCGTGGCAACAGCCATCAGAGTTCAAGAAACAGCGTGGCTGGTTCCTACAGCGGGCTATCATCGCGGTCCGCATCAGTAGCAGGTAGCCGCCGAAGCTCCATGGCTGACTTTGCCGACATGAGCATGCCTGGGCTTTCGGAAGCTGGAGCTTTGCCTCCTCTTCCGAGTCTGACAGGGCAGAGTCCAGCAGCAGCTTTACCTACGCATGCTCTGCCGAGCATTAGCACCTCGAACGACACGCACAGGGGACTCGTATCCAAAGATGGCATTGTTTCGGCTGGCGCCTTCAGCAGGGCCACCAGACACGACGCTGGAGAACGACCCGAATTTGGTCAGGTCGCGAGCTCATCCGATGTGCCGTTGGTGCAGGCGGCGAGCGCCAGTATCTCGCGTCCTCGTGTTTCGAATCGAAATCGCACGTCTAGCTCGACCGTTGACACTCAGACCGCATCCACAGGTTCCGTGAACGGGAACCCCTTCTCGAACCGCAGCAGTCAAACGACCAACGTAGTGGACAGTTCGGCTGTTCAGAGCGGCACAGACACGGAAGAGCCAACGTATTTCGACCATGCAACCACGGCCCACGGGACTCAAGATGCGCTGACGAACGGGGAAGCCGCCAAATGGCGCTCCGGAGAAGCAATCGCCTTGCAAGACGGCGAATCAACCACTTCGCCTCAGGTCCTGTCACCCGAGCATTCCGATGCGCCATCCTTACCCGAGCCCGTTCGCAAATACACGTTGACAGATGAGCCTCTGTCCGCCACCACCGCCCCCGATGGGCGATCCACCAGCATCGTCCGTACCAAACGATACACCAAGGGGCGTCAAGGCTCGTCTTCATCCGTTGCGACCAATGCCAGTCGACGTTCGCTTGCCGGTTTACGACGGTCCAGCCGAGCCTCGTTGAGTGAAGTTGTTGCGCCAGCATCGCCACCCCTCCCGTTGCCCGAGTTGGACGAACGGTTGGATGCATACGGCGGAACGACGGCACACACGGCTGAAATGGACGTACCGTTCATCAACGCTCAAGCTAACGGTGACGACCACCACGATGCCTACCCAAACAGTCCCTCGCTCGACGACAGCTTTGACGTACGACACATCAACACGGCAGCATCAAACATGACGATCGCCCCAACCGAGATGGCGAGAAAACCCTCGACAGATCGCTCGAACTTTATCTGACGCCGCACGTCACACACACGCAACACTGTAGCATCATGCGAAACCGAATCCAATTTTGCGCAACGCAAACATTCATCAACCTGATAAAAACAAAATCTGAACCTGAAAAGATGCATGGCTGGTTGAGTACTTCACCTCCGCGAAGCAGGCTGCTTGTATTTGCCCTCCTTAACGTTCTCCGAGTCTCCGAGAGAGACTTGGACGCCCTGCATCGTTTTTGCGATGGCCTGTGTTGCTCCTCTCGCGCCTCGAAGGATGGCAATGGGGACCGCTTTAACGACTGGTCTGCTGGCTGAGGCTGCTCCTCCGCTGCCGGTTCCACTTGCAGCTCCGGTATGAGCACCGCTGTCTGGCTCGTACACTTCCATCGGAATGGCAAGAATTGTTTGTGCTGCTGAAGTGAGACCTTCCGTGAGACCAGAGTAGGCTTGGGATAGAGCATCGCGCATGTTGTCCGGCTGCGTAGCGTATCGACTAACCATGCTGTCCTGATCTTTCGATCCTCGGCCACGACGTCTTCCATTCTCTTCTTGCTCCCAGGAAGCGCCCGCATCTGATGACATAGAAGACACCATGATGCTTTCGCTTAGCGACTCATAACTCTCTGTCGAATTGTCAGGACCCACCGCTCGAGCAGTGACAGCTGAAGACATCTCCCCGCCCAAGATATGCTCCGCCTGCTCGAGAATTACTTGCGTACCTGTTGCCAGACGGGCGCCCAACTTGACAGCTTCCAAAGCCGTGCTCTTGGCAAAGCTCGTCGCACCTTTCTGCATACCACGCAGCACTCTGCCGTCCTTGTGGTACTGCTCAAGCGGAAGCAAGACCAGATCTGCCAAACCAGCTCCTACATTGACGAGACTGCGAACGGGCCCAAGACCGGCCAGAAAGTCGGCCAGCTGATTCGCTTTGACATCGGGCGTCCATATGTCGTTGAGCGTGTCGAAGAGTCGCGCCCAGCCATTGATCCCTCGAAGCGTGATGTGGCGCAGGACCATCTCAGAGCCTTCAAAGTGGAAGAAGTTCATAAGCTCGATGGTCTTGCCCTGCCGGAGAAGGTTGTAGTCGACTCGCTTTGGCTTGTAGTCTAGCTTGATCTTGATCGGCAGAACCTCGGCAAATTGGACAAAGGGCAGAGCAGGTCCCGGGGACTGTTCGGCTGGGGGCGATGCTTTTTGGCCTGGCGGCTTGAACGTGAAGAATTTCTTCAGGAAGTCAAGGGCGTCCTGGTCAACGTGCAAGCGAAGAGGGGAAATCTTGGCTCGTAGGCGGACCTCTGGGGTCTCAGTGGACGAGTCGCCCGAAGGGCCGCCTGCAGGTCGAACGTTCAGAATCTCGACTTTGACCATCTTGCTCTCGGCATCATGATGTGGTGCTGCGTTGCGGTCTTGCATCTCAGTCAAGAACGTCCGCCACGTTGACGTTTTGATGTTGTCGATGATCTCGAATCTTCTGGCATTCACTGCGATTCTCGTCACAATGTTGCTGGCCTGAGAAGGATCAGCCTTGTCGAACTCGACCTCCAGTCCCCGGAAGTTGAAGTCGATCAAAGAACGGGATGAGCGATGCAATTTAGTCTGGCTTGATCCCGCAGCACCAAGTTTTGCAGAGGCCCCAACCCGAGATGCGTGCTGACCTTGTCTCGCAGTCGGTAGCGCTTGCCAAGATGCACTTGTATCGCTGTCCGCCGTCGATGCAGCGTCCGAGTCTTCTCCTAGCTCATCCTCGACAGCTTTGAGCATGTCTTCCGGGCCCATCTCCGACGGCTCATGAGGAAGGCTGATGTGGATTGAGTCCAGAAGATTGCTGGTGGCGGCCTCGACGCTGTCATCCGGTACTTGACCCTCGGCGAGCAGTTGTTTGATCTTCTGCAAACGCTTTCGAACCAACTTTGTCTCTTGCTCGACAGATTTGCGCGTGGATGCCCAGTCGTAGCCCGAATGAAGACGCATGGAAAGGTCAAAGTTGCTGATGCGCACTTGTACCGAACTTGCTGTCGTACCTAATACCGAGTCGGCGTGCGGCTGCAAATCGGGGTTTGTGAAGTATTCCTTGACCGGGCAGATGCCTTTTGGATCGAGCAGACGAATGGTCACGTCCTCGTCGGCAAAGATGACGGTATCTGTTCGAGGAGCCAGCAGCGATAGCGAAGCGACCGACTCCCCGCCAAAGAACTCATCTGAGTCTAGCGTTGTCTCGACAATTTCGGGATGGTATCGGCCTTTTGCGCCGAGGAAAGCGGCGTCGGTAGGCACGTCATCGTCCACAAGGTCAGCTCCTGCATGAATGGGGGTTGCAAGTCGGTATGCATCGTCCTCTATGTCTGACATCAAGTCGGCCATCTTGTTGAAGCGATCTTTCTTCATTGACGTTGGGCTCACAGGGGCTCGGCTCGGACTGCCAACGTGGTCTCTGTCCTGCATCCTGGACCTCATCGGTGATGCAAAGCTATCGTCCACTGTCGACTCAGGGCTTGACGGAACAGATGCAGAAGTGGGTGTTGCAGTGGCAGCAGCAGCAAGAACGCCGATCACAACGTCGAGCGTGTCAGCGGCTACTTGCAGCTTGACGCGAAGCTTGGTGATCTTGACATCTACCTCGGGTCGTGTCAGAGCATTGAAATGGATACTGCCCTTGCTCTCGGGGACGTGCACAATGCGAGCATAGCTTTTGCTGACCCAATGCTCCGATGCAGATTTGATCATCGGCAGAGGTGCTGCACGGGCCGGGCTCGCCTCAGAATCGATAGCAAAGAAATCAAGGTTTCCGATCGCCAGCTTGACTGCCGTCTTTGGTGCGTGTGACGTCAGCTTAGTCTTGACCGAGGCTTCTCCAATGGCCACGGATGCGCGGTGACTCGTGTTGGGCGGCGCGATATAGATGGAGCAGTCCTTGGCCTTGAAGCTGATTCGAGTAACCTCGTTGGGCTCAACGTTTTCAAAGACCCCTGCCGGTGCCTTAAGAAGCCTCTTGACCCGGGGTATGAGTTCATCATCGAAGGGCGGGGAGAGTGTGAAGAGACACAGCGTCAGATCAACATTCTGTTCCCGGTAGCTAGTACCCGGCTCTGCATATGCTTCCAAGACAAGTAGCGCCATGTTGCGGCCGCGACTGTCCAGACCTGTCTCCACAGTTCTGGATGCCAGCAAGAAGCTTGACGTTTCACCGCCTGTCTCCCTTGACTCGACGCTCAGCTGAATGCATGGCACTCGGATCTCGATTCGATTGATGTTTCGGATTTTGTCGCTGTCGAAGGAAAGCTCAAAGTCGGAAGCCATTAGCAGGAGACTCTTCGACGGATCTTGTTTGCTGCGGCCAGAGGTCTCCTTGCCGTGGCGCAAGTCTGGAAGCCACAGCCGGATGGAAGCCTTCGTGATTGTGGCGCCTAGCGACGAGTTCCTCGTGCTCGCACGAGCAGTGGCCGTAGCGGTGGAGTCAGTGCTGGCCGACATGACAGACATACCGGCTCTGCTGCCAAAGAAGCGGCTTCCGAGGATCTTGAGTCCTTCAGCATCGACCGAGCTGCCGTCATCGAGGTCATCGGAGCTCCACAGGTTGATGGATTGTGTCAAGTCATCTGCCATATACTGAAGCGAGTCGAGCTGATCCTTGCCCAGTTCCACCTTGATCGAAGGTATTGATGCGCTGCAGCGGTCTTTGGCCTGATTGTCTTGCACGGCTCGCCCGAACTGCAGTGACCGAACCTCTTCGCTGCGCGAAAGCTGGACTTGCGGTAGCAGCTTCATCGGACTGGACGCGAACGGGCTTGGCATTGTATCTTCATCCTGTGATGCCTCAATCAAGGCCAATACTAATGCGCGTGACTCGCCAGGCAAGGCAAGGAAGGCAGAGATCTTCTCCGCGTTGATGCGAGCAGTCACGACCGTGGTCGCAGCTTGCCATCGATTGTCGCTGGCCGCTGGTTGAGCGAAGCGCACCCCGCCGGATGGCTGCTCTCGCTCAGCGAGCCCCGACTGCACTTTGAGGCTTTGCACTTGCAGCACAAGAATTCCGGAACGTCGGTCAAGCCCACTCAGCCTTGTTAGACCTTGATCCCGTCCAGCCAGCGCTGCAAAGTCGAACGACACTTTTGGTGTTCTGAGTTCGATCCGCACGAAATTGATCTTGAGATCGAGAGTGTACACGCTTTTCTGAAGTTCAGCGCGTGGGGTTTCGCCAAGATCATGAAGCAGGTCGTGAGCAGATGTGTGGAGCGTGGCAATGCTGTTGGACAGAGTCGCGATCGAGTCAGTAAGCTCGAAGTCCGTGCCCTCTTCTTCTTGCAGATCCTCGAGCTGCGTCGCGGCGAATCTGCGCAAGGCGGGCATGAGGCGTGTGACGAGCGACACATCCACGAAACAGTGTATGGGGGCTACTTGTGCTTCAATGCAACCTTGGATCTCTGCAGCTGCGGCGGTCATAATGTTGACAGCAATATTTGGTGTATTGGAGTCTGGAGCGTGGCCTTGTGCTGTGGAGTGAGGTTTGGAATGAGGTTTCAGCTTCCAGCCGCGATCTCCGTAGGCGATTTTGTGATATGGGTTCGCGCCGGATGAGGACGACGTCGAACGTGCTTCGGATGATTTGAAACGGGCGGTTCTCGGTGAACCCTCAGAATCAGGTGCTGACCCGACGTGACGTTGACTCGTCGGCGGATGAGCCGAGCTGTAGCGCCAGTCGAAGACGTCGATTGTGCTGCGGGCGTAATCATGTCGATAGTGCTTGGCAGTTTTGGCATCGGCCTCTTCTGACTGACAGAGATTCGGATCCAAGACGAGAACGGGAAGCACTCGCGATGCTTCGGTTGGGCACTGCTCGTACACATTTGAAGACAAATGCTCGAAGATACCCAGATCGCCCATCTGAAGATTGATCTCGGGCTGCTTCTGGCTGCTACCTGTTTCGTCAACGTTGTTGGTGAAGTGCGCCGAAAGTTTGTCGCATCGAAGCCGAAGATGACCAAAGTCTGGATGCGAGCGCGATGGCCGAAACCAGAAAGCATCGATAGAGGACTGTACCTGCCCATCGAGCGTAGAAGCTTCGTAGCCGACAATGACATTGAGACTGCTGACGTGGCAGCTAAGCTCGAGCTTCCTTTGTACGCTTGGATTCCGTGGTGGAGGTGACCGCTCAGCTTTCGAAGTGTTCTCGCTCTGAGAGGCGACTCGTGAGGGCATGCTATGTGCCAAGCGACGAGCGATGGTCATCAGCGGACTTGCATGGTCGATGAAGACGAAGGCACCAGCGTGGCCGATCTGTACATCAACGTCAGTCGTGATGCTGACGAGGCGCTGCACTGCACGGCGTGACGTGGATCCTGTAGGTATCATCTCTTGGCGCTCCTTGACAGTCTTGAGCGTCACTACGACGGCTTCTTGCCCCAAGCTGAAAAGTAGATGCCTCTGCGTTGGCTCAATTGAATGGGCCGAACGTGTTGTGGGCGGTCTGGGCAAGGCGTCTCCATGTGATTCAGGCGCGTCGTGGAAGGCAGAGCTCCCGACGGCACTTTCATACAGGCTGGCGGATGACTCTCGAAGAGAAGCGACCGACTCTTCGAGCTGCTGTCTGGCTTCCTGTGACTCTTCGCCGGTAAAGTCGTCAGACGATGCTTCGGACGAGGAAGATGAGTAGTGATCGTAAGTGTTTTTTGGCTTTCGCTTGTCTTCCAACCAGAGCTCGAAACCTTGCAGCTGTAGAGTCCTGGCTGTCTCACTCATGAGACGTCGATTGTGAGATTTCGAATGCGATGAGTCATCGTCCGAAGATGGTGCTCGCTGTTCAGAGCGAGCATTTGAGCTGTGCACAGTTGCACTTTCGAGCTTGAGTGAAAGATCGATCGTGTCGCAGTCAAGCTTGACATGTACATGGTCGATGGTCACCTTAAGGCGAGTGAGCAGCGCTTCGACATAGGTGGCGATGAGTGAGCCGGACTCCTCCTTTGCATGCTGCTGGGCGTTTGCATCATCTTCACTAGCTAGAGACTCGTGAATAGACTCCTCAATCTCCTTTGCCTCTTCGTCCTCGACAAAGATCTGACTGGCTGCGCTTGCGAATGAAGCAGCCAGATCGTCTTTGGTCGTGAAAGCTTGCGTTGTACCTTGAGGAAGAGGCTTGATGTTCACCTTGATGTCAGAGACCGTGACGGAGAGCTCGCCACTCCAAAAGTTGGGTACAGGGAGCTGAATGAGAATCCTTCCGATTTCACCTGAAACGAGGGTGAAGGGTATCGATGGAAGTTGGCGATTGATAGCTTCTGCATGAAGCTGGATGTTACGGACTTCGATCCTGCCACTGCCTATGCCTGCATCTATTTGAGCAAGATCGAGGTGCCCTCCATCGACGAGATGGCCAAGTGTTCGCTTGAGGAGGTAGGAGAGGATTCTCTTTTGCAGATTCGCCGAGAGAGAATATGCAGAGACCGCCGAGAGGTCCCAGCCGGTCAAGAATGACGGCAGGAAGTAGGAGGCCATCTTTTTGGATGTTGCTTTGCCTTCTGTGCTTGCTGAGAAGAATAGGCGCAGCGTCTGCGCAATCAAGGCCTGATGTGCATACTCTGTTGTGGATTAAGGTCGTGGTGATTGGCGACTGTGCCACCACACGACAACAACACCGAAATTTGCACAGTGATGCAATAAGCAGCGACTGTGTCTGAATGATTTCGCCGTCTGCTGTCGACGTTCCGGATGGTGTTGGTGCTTGAAGAAGCTGATCGAGGCTGCTGGCTATGGCCAAGAGGTGCAGTTGATAGCTGAGTTTTCCGGCATGTCTCGTGCCTGTGCGTTGCAGATTCAGGGTCCAAGCTGCGCCCTCTCCACAATCAATTTTCAACGTTCACAGGGTGTTAGACGTCATGAACGCACATACTGAGAGCTTTTCGCTGAACGCGTCGCGCGAAGTCATGAATTTGGCAGGGCTCGTGCGTCAAACCCTGAAGATGAAACACACACCGCCTTCGCTCCCAGATCATGGCCAAACTACTGGCAGAACAGCTACACTGAAACGATCGACGTAGCCAAGTGAAATTCATGACAAAAGTGGATGAGATGTGAGCGCAGTGGGTTGATGCAGGCAGCGGAAACGCTTTGTACCATGCAAGATGGAAGAGTGAGTTCCGCCTGCAAGAAGTGTCCTAAATTCATTGTTCTCTCTCTCTCTGAAAAACACAAGATGCGAGAAAGCAAAAGGGGTCCGATGCGGGAGAAATGCGCGGGAGTCGGTCAAGCTGAAAGCTGCAACTGCATTGCAGGCGCTCAGCTTGCTTGCTTGCTTCCTTTTCGTCATCCTATCCCCTACGGCTGAAGCAGAATCGCTTGTCTGCAGGACAGAGAAGCTCAAGCTTTGCTTTTGACATCCAACACTTCATCAACAGATAGCAGGAGCCGTTCAGATGCGAACGGGCCCACCGTAACGACAGGCAGCGTTCACGGGCCCAATGAAAAGCGTTGTCTAATGCAGCATCTCCTTGTACACTTCTGCTTTCTCGACTCAATTGAAATTTGATTGGAAGACCACATCGCAAAAGATCAGGAGACTCTGCAATGTCGGCACATCCGCATCAGTCGGAAGCACACGAAACCTTGACCAAGTCACCCTCCGCACCTCGTCGGCCCGCTAGGAGAAGCTCCTTGCTCGAATCGGTCAACAAGCCTAGCGGCTCTTACGACGCGCTACGTTTCCAGTCGGATCGTGATACTGCATCCGCCATCGGTTCGTCTCGATACAGCTCTTCTGCCGCGCTGAGCCGCACACTTGACGAGATCCCCACGCCTCCGTACAGCGAGTACACGAGTAGTGCAAGTGGAAGCGGACGTTCCCGCAAGGATTCGAGCGAGACTTTTGCAAGCGGAAACAAACGCGACCTTCCGCAATCGTCGCGACTACTTGAACCTCCCGCGTCTTCCGTTACAGCATCGCCGCGCTCTCCATCCGTCGCCTCCTCCTCTAACAACACCGGTAGCGACACGGTCGGTGGAAGAAGTCCGCTTCAGCCTCAAGACAGCGTCTTTGCGTCGAGACGCTCGGAAGAGCCGACTGCTTCGCTCAAGATGACTGACTCCGCCATGTCGCCCTTCACATCGACTTCGAGCAGATCGCTGAGCAGGATCGCAAATGCCCAGCGAGAAAAGTATGCGGATTCTCCGTCGCAGCAATCCGACCACTCTCCATCCGCTTCGCGCGCTGGCTCTTCTCTATCCACCCGCTCGCCTGGTGAAAGGCGCAAGCGTCGAAGCGAAATGCATGAGCGCGACGTCAGTCAAATTCGCTCCGAATCGCGTTTGGGCTTTGGCAATGGCGACGACGATGCTCCTGCAGAAGAGATCGAATCTCGTGATCAACAGCATCCCTTTCCGCGTGCATCGCAGCAGCACAAGTATTCTCCTCGCAAGTCTACCTCTCTTTCTATTGCCTCTTCTCACTACGACGACGAAGAGTCCACTCCGAATGACCCCAATTCGCCCAGTCGTAGGGTCAGCCTTCAGGGTTTTGATCCCAATTCGCCTTTGACACCCACCTCTGTCAAGTCGTCACGCTACGGTGCCGCAGAAGACTTGCCTTCAGGATCTATGAGACGTTTGTCGAGGACCACAAGGCGAGCTTCTGGCCGATACTCGCTGGACGAGCGCACGTCTCCAAATCCTTCATCATCGAGTCGAAGCCCTATGCCTGCCGAGTTCCGTCTACCGGATAAAGAGATTCGTCGCGCCTACCGAGCTGCGCATCAAAGAGATGGCAGCGATTCCGACGGGAGTGAAGGTCGAGAAGAATCAGCCTCCAACGCGAGATCCTCAGCACCAAGTGATGCCACAGCAGTCCGCAGTCCCAGGTCGACCCATCGCGACAGTCTTGACGAGATTCGGGAAGAAGGAGCAAAAGAACAACCCACTCGTCCGCGTGCGGAACACCGACGTCATAGGTACGCCTCGGAGGTAACGCCAGCAACAGATGAAGTCTCGACGCCTCTGGATTACGAAGGTCGTCTCGGCACGCAGGGCAGCCGCATCTCGATCGACTCTTCCTCAGCACAACGTCATCTCTCTCGAAACTCGCTGCAGAACACACCTTCCAGCTCTACACGTCGCACACCACGTTCATCCGAGATCGGTTCGCCCAGCGAAGAGGCTCGCGCTCGCAAGATCTCATCCACCTCTTCCGGTCGCTCGCAAAAGTCATCCAGCAGCGCTTCAGAGCTACATCGCGCTGCCTCACGCGTCAGTATGCGCAAGCATCACGGCTCAGACCTCTTTTCTGCCGAGCCTCATTCAGCAACGGCAGACGCAAGCCAGCATCGTCCGTACAGCCCGTCTGTCAGGACTGAGCATTCATCCTCTCTCACCAACTCATCCGGCCGATCCCGTCCCTTCTATGATCAACCCCGCCGAGTCGATGATGCGGCTCTCGACAACCTTCGCAACCAGATTGAGGATATGCGCGTCGCACGTGGCGGATCAGATCATGACAGGAGACAACTGCCTCCGCTATCAATGCGAAACCATGCACAGCTAGGTGCTGCTCGATCTTCCCTAGATCTCAAGTCCCCTAACCTTGGTCCTGTACGCGCCCAATCCGTCATGGGCATCCAGCGAACACCTAACGAAGCGCTCAGAGTCCAACAAATGCATCAGTATCCGTCCACAGATCCTCAACGACCTCGTCACGATCGCAGCTGGCAACCGCCTGACCCCGTCAATTCTTCTGATGCGGTCAACCGCATTCACGAGCTGGTCAGCCTGCGCGGGGCGGGTGGTTCGCAGCGACAGTCCGTGCCGCCCAGGAGCGCTACCGTCCTCGGTACAGCTTCCGACACGATTGTAGCCAGCCCTGTCGTTGATGCACGCGAAAGAAAGCCCCACAGTGATGAAGAGCCAGCACCTATCCGCAACCTCGCCATCCGCCTGTCCCAGTACGAGGCATTGTACAGCAAGGGACCAAACGCCGACTCGGGCACTTCTGCAGCAGCAGGCCCACATACCGCACGCATGGTTGAGTTGATGGGTGCCATTGTTAGAGGAACATCGACAATGTGGTCCGAGTTGTCTTCCATGCATCCGATCGCCACTGAAGGCCACCTCATGGGTCGACAAGGGGACGCCTTCACCGACGCCTTTGGTCAGCTAGACGAGGGTCTAGCCTTCGTCAATAAGCTCGTTCTCGAGCAAGCACGTGCCATTCAAGATCTCCTCTTCCTTCTTGATCGCACTGAGAAAGAGAGGCAAGCGCAGTTCAACCAGGCACTCGTCGAAATGGGTCACTCACCGAGACCTTTCTCGCGCATGGGACCTGCATCTGGAGGCGACACGAAACTCGCGGGCGCGAGCGAGAACGCACATCTCCTTCGCCGAGCAACCTCTTCAGTCAGGAGTGGGTCGAGCATGCAAACCGATTCCCCATCCCCCTTCACCCGTGCTTCGCGAGGTGGAACCCTCACCGCCTCCCAAATCCGATCCATGACCTCGCTTGGTCACACCAGCAACCACGGACGATCAGCCTCAGAGCTCTCGCCTTCCTCCAGTGCAGCTCAGCGCCGTCTCGATCGCGTTGCACAGCTTCCGCGAGCTGAGGCATCGCAAGACTCACCACTCGCCACTCGTCGCAGCGTCATTGGTCGGCCTTTCCCCTCCGCCGATACCAATCAAGCAGCCTTCTCTGGAAACAGCGCAGCACCTGCTCGGTCCGCCCCCTCCTTCACACCCCGCCGTCCGAGGCTCAGCAATCCATCCGTCTCCAGCGCAACAGCTTCTTTTCAAGCGGTGACAGCTTCGGCGGCTTCTAGCGTTTTCGCCTCGAGTCCCGAGAACAGCTTGAACAACGGCGTTAGTGGTGGAGAACAGATGGAGAGCGAAGGCAGTACTATCGGCGGCGATCATGGAGCTGCAGGGCAGCAGCAGGAAACAAAAGTTGATGAATTTGGTCGTCGTGTAAGTGCGAGCGATGATGGAGGAGGATGGATTTACGCTGGGGACACCGTGAAAGGCGTTTCTTCGCGCCAGAGTCAAAGGCGTTCTGGCGAGGCCGCTACGATTAGGTCTCCGAGGATTGTAGACACGCTAGTCTCCCAACTAGACACGTTGCGGAACGGCGAAGGGGAAGTGAGCGCAGCAGCCAACATTGGACATTATTCGAGTCGTAGGCACACGATCAACAACCACAACAACACCGTAGAGGCAGAGGTGGACGATCCATCGCGATCGCCGACCAAACTCAGTCAATACGGACTGACCAAATCGCCCAACCCGCCCCCTCGTCCACCCAGACACGTCCAACGACCTTCGGAAGAGATCATCGCTTCTCTGGGCAGACTTAGCATCAGTGACACTCGAGGAGGACGGAACGAACCTTCCACTCCGACGTCGTCGAATGTGAATGGCGAAGTAGGGACCCCGCGACAAATCCATCATCGTAGCGGGGCCGAGGAACCGGGATTGGGAGTGAGGAGTTTGGGTCGTACAGCAGCTAGGAGGGTGAGCCGTGTGCTCGGGTCGCAACCCCAGACATAGTGCAGTAGCGCAATCTATCTCAATCCAGACATGATAAGGAGAATCACGATGACGTCTCAACACTGTATTGTACCACGCACAGCATTCTCGATAAGATAGGGAGATGTACCATTCCTGAACTGGCATTGCAGAGATACATGAGTGAAACCAACAGAAAGAGCGGCCAACGTCGTCTTAAGCTTTAGCCGACTTGGCATAGCTCGAAACGATATAACTAATGGCATTTTCAGCCGCCTGAACACCAGCCACGAACTGGGCATTGTAAGCGCCCGAATCGCTAGCCTTGAACTTGCCTGCATCGACATACGACTGGAACGTATCCTGTTGATACTGTGGTGCGAAGCCAAGACGCGAAAGTGAGTCGGTTGAGGAGGCTAGGATGCGCGAGGTGTAGAAGCCGTCCGAGAAGCCACGGTTTGCAACGGTGGTGTTGCTAGCGGTGGTTGCACGACGGGATTGTTGCGCTGTGCGGGAGGCGAAGGTTGTGTAGCTTCCAATCCCGCGTTGTTTGGGTGCTGGAGGATCTTGCTGAGCTTGTTCGGCAGCGGCGGTAGAGGTGAAGAGCGAGCGACCGAAACCGTTAGGTCCTACCAGAGCGATATCGTCGACATCGTCAGCGTCGGTATCAACGCCGTTGAGAGCAAGGAAAGACTTTGCTGACTTGCCCACCGTGCTATTACTCGGAAGCTTAACCCTGCTGATGTCATATCTAATCGCTGAGAGAGGAGACATCTTATCCCCCGTCACATTGCCCCCGTTTGCAGGCAACGAAAGCTGACTAGCCGCCACACCCCAAGCCGAAAAGTTTCCCTGCAAGAACTTCTGACTTGCACTGCCCCAACACCAACCCGAATTCTGATCACAATTCTCCATCTTGTATGACCAGAATGTCCAACCTGACCCTGTCGTCTGCCAGATATCCTGCTGCGTTTGGCAGAATTCCATTTGATCCTTGTTTGGGTTCTTGCTGTTCTGAATCGAACTCCAGGCGAGGGCGCACGACCATTCGCCCACGATGAGGTTACGACGTGCGACGGAGGATTGCTGAGCAAACTGTTTAAAGATGCTACCGTCGAGTTTGGAGATGTGGCCCTGAGCCGAGAGAGCTTGATCGGAGGGGGTGTAGACGTAGTAAGCGTGGTGATCGGAGATGATAAAGTCGGAGCGTTTCGAGACAAAGGCGGCGCCCTTTTCGAGGACGAATGCATCGTGGAAGTAGAGAGGTACAGTTTTGGCGTAAGGCGAAGAAGCTCGCATGGCGTCCATGGCGGTTGGAAGCCATGTCCAGTAGCTATCACGGTTTTGGGGTTCGTTGAGAAGCTGAATGCCGACGACGTTGGTGACGTCCGAGATCTCCTTTGTGATCCACACGAGGAGTTCTGTCGTCAAGTTCTGGTTCCAAGGGTTGTACCATTCGATGTTGCCGTCGCTGAGACCGGAGTGTGGTTGACCGTTCTGCGAGCCATAAGCGCCGTGCAGATCAACAATCACACCAATGTCGTACTTGGCAGCCCAGTTGATAGCACGTGCGATGTAGCGCCAGCTGAATTCGTAGACCGACTTGTACTGTTCAAAAGGGCTATAGTGGGTGAAGTAGGGACCAGCCGACCAGTATCCGATGGGGAGACGGACTGTGTTGATACCCTGTGCAGCGAGATTACGGAAGTCGTCTTCGGTGATCCAAGTATCCCAGTGCTGCTCCATATAAGCACGAGCCGATGTCAGGCCGTCTTGAGAGGTACCGAAACCATCGAGGATATCGAACTCGGCTTGCTTGCTGCCGGTGGCGCACGACATGAAGTTGCTCTCCATCCAGCCTTCTTGCACGAACCAAGCACCGAGGTTGACACCCTGCTGCTGTCGATAGCGCATGATGGTGGCCTTGACAGGGTCAAAGGCAGGGAAGGTGGGGGGAGGCAGGTTGTTCCAGCCACCATTAGGTGTGTAGCCGGTAGAATATGGGCAGCCGCCAGGACCTACCTTGCGGGACGAAGCGAGCTTTCGTGCCGGGTCAGCATCCGCGCCGGCGGCCGAAGTTGAGTTTGAGGACTCTACGGGGACATAGAGGGTGGAAGGTACACCCCAAGCCGAAGAGTTGTGCGTAGCGGTCCAATCGGTTGTCGAGCCGGTCTTTTGCACTTGAAAAGTGTTACCTTTGTTGTTGAGAGTGTTGCGACCGGACGATGACGAGTCAGCGATGGCCATGCTCTGGTTAGCATTGGGAAGCTGAGGGATGGGCTTGTAGTTGGCCGCGGCAAGCGACAGTGCACTCGCGATGGAGCTGAAGCTCGTATCTCTCGGAAGTAGCTTCATGATGAATGCTTCCTAGCTTGAGCTGCTGCTGGTAAGGGTATAGATCTACCTGAGACCCGTAATTAACGGAAGGAAGGGGCCGAAAGAATGTGAGACGGCTCGTTGATCCTGAAGCCAGTCAGAGATCAAGATATCCGCAAAAATGGCACCTGGCCTTGTAAAAGAATGTGATCGGCGTCGAGAAGAAGAAAGAAAGGACAGAAGTGACGCTGAAGCAGAGGACCAGCCTCGAAGAAAGAGGGGATGAGTCGCGGGAATGAAAGAAGATGATGGTGGAAGGAGGAACACAAGCAGCGAGGAGGAAGGCGTTGAAGGAAGCAAACGGAAGTCATAATAAGAGCAAGCGGAGCTCAGGGGCAAGCCCATCGACTGACATCTACATCTGACCAAGAAGGGAAAGACACATTCAAGGCCCGACAGGAACAAAGCAGCTTGGCAGGTTCCCTAAGCTGAGCCTATCGTCATTAGAGAAAGCTGACAAGAATTAGCCTCCGTGAAGGTGTCTGTCTCTGAAGGAAGGCGACGCAAAATTGAACTTCTCCCAAGTCTGGACACAAGGTCAAGTCTCAGCGGCGCCGTTCTTGGCAAACTCTTCGTCGGTGTCGTCTGTACTCCGCTGACATGGTCAAGTGAGAGTCTCTGTACGCCGCAGAGTATCAGGCCACAGCACAGCTTTGTTTTGCATGTGCTAAAAGCGGCAGGCGCATTCAATTCGGTCAGGAGGCTGTACGGCCAGATCAGTGAGGCTCAGACTGCCGCAATTTAGAACGTCACTGCACCAGGTCTCAGCTCGGCGTCGTACTCCAGAGTAGACGAGGAAGGCTCCTTCTTGTCGGCTACCTGTCGCTGTCGCAATGTGACAAAGAACAGAAGGGCTGCTCTGCATGTGAGTGACGCGGACGAGGACAACACCTTCAACATCCACTGGCTGCCTGAGACTATTCTTAGTGCTTGGCATTGATTGAACTTGTCGATGCTTCAGCAGCATCACGGCATGGCATCGATTTGGTTTTCTTGAAGAACAGAACAAGCACGCTGAGAGTTTCAAAGATGGTCAAAAAATGCATGAGCAAGCACAGAGCAGGTTCTTTTCGCACAAAGTGACATGTCCCAATTGTCGGCGTCGGGCGCAAACGCCGAACCTTTTCCTTAGATTTTGCCGCTCAAGCGCGTGAGGCTTTAAAATTTCGGAAGTCGGTAGACCCTTGGCAGAAGTGTTGGTCTCAGATCACGATATCAATTGCTTCCCCTGGCGATCCGAGCACATCGGGTCCGTTCAGGCTTGAGAAGGCCCTTTCTTCTGGCTCGGACGTGAGTACGCCGGGAACAGCACTTTCACATGTGGCACGCACCTCTTTACGCACAGCCGCTGCAAGATTAGGGGTGGGAAGTTGCATTCTTTGCCACGAGATGTCCCCACGGTTGCAGTTTCCGTTGAATAGGGTTGTCGCCTCCGCTACGCTATTGAAACCTCTCAGCCTGTCGCGTTCAGAGCCATTCGAGCCTGTGACAACTAGTGGTTGTGCAGCATGCTCCTCTTCTGGTTTCAGTATGAAGTGCTCTTCGTTGTCGAAGTCAGTATGCTGTAGGATAAGGTGCCTAGGCTCGCTTCAACGGACTCCGAAACGCCTGTCGGAAATCCTAAATATCGAAATTAGAGTGCAGCGTCGGACCGCTCATCGGCGAATTGCACGGTCGACCTGTGCAACCTCCCACTTCTTCCTTTGTGCCTGCTTTGTTGCGGTCTCGGCGAACGCAGGTCACCGAACGCAGGAAAGAACACATGCCACTGGCTACTCGAGAGAAGCAATCAAGACCCTTTAGCTCGCTTGCACTTCCGACCCTGCGTGTCCGTCCTTCTTACCTACTCAAATCACTAGGCTGACAAGCTCGGAAAGACCTTTCTTCGAGACATCACGGGAGAAGCTGACTACTCCTTCTTGACAGCAATGTCAAGCGGTCTTCCCGACGAAGTGTCGGTTCTGATCCTCGGTGGAACTCTCCACCTGTCACGACCGCTGCTCAAATGGCTGATCAATCCGAAATACGATGCTGATAGGGCCAACATCACTATCAAGCATATCCGCCTGGCAGACAAGTACCTCGTCTCTGACGGTGTCAGCTCCACCTATACCGACCCTGACACCTGGGCTGCCCTTAAGGATCCCAGAGTGGAGTATCGACAAGCGAATCTCAGCAATGCCGCTACGCTGTCCAAGATCTACGACCACCCAGATGGCGGCTCGTATGATATCGTCTTTGACTTCACTGGCGAAGGAATCTACCAGCCACGAATCCCGGAAGAGCTTTTGATAGAGCGTACGGTCAAACTTGCGCGCTATGTCGCTCTCGAGTCGCTGAGAAGGAACGTCAAGGCTCATATCAGGGACACTGTCTCGCTCTTCACCGTCGAAACCAACGCTTCTCCAGCGACAGAAGCAGATATCATCAAGCCTAAAGCCCCCAAAGCGTACTGGTGGTACGAAGCGGAACGAGCGGCAGCCAGCGTTCCCGGTCTGCCACTCGCCATCACTCGTTCGGCCGAAGTCGTCGGTCCCTTTGTCTTCCACGGTTCCATCCCCTCTCGATACGCCCTTGGCAAGCTCTACCACTGGCTTGGTGAGCCGCTCAAGCTGCTTTGGGGACCCGAACTTCGCATCAATACGATCCACGTTGACGAATGGTGCCCCGTCGCATGGCAGCTCGTTCACTGGGTTGCTTCGCGCTCCCGAGCCGAAGCTGATCTTCTTGCAGGTGAGGACCTGCCTCCTGTACGGATGAAGGACAAACTCCAAGACTCACTACGAGAGAAGGTGACAACCGACTGTTGCCCGCGTAAGGAAACGCCTCGAGCTCCCGTATTTAACCTTGTTGATGATACGGACCTCAACCAAGGCAAACTGCTGCGTATGATTGGGGAGACTTTTCAAATCGAGACTGGCTTCGTCAACGCTTTTGTCAACGCTTGGGCACGGGTTGACCTAGCAAGTGTGGTTGATGAGATCAATGAAAAGCACTCCAGGGCCATTGGGCAGATTGTGGAAGAGACGGGGATTCAGGATCTTGCACTGAAAGGATGGCTTGACACAGAGCTGTTGGCAAACAAGTGCTTGGCGTTGAGCAACGCAAAGACAAAACGAGTACTCAATTGGACGCCCAAGGTAGAGATCAACAGGGAGCGGCTGGATGAGATTCTGGATAGGCTGAGGGAGCTGAACCAGTTCCCCAAACGGGATCCTGTGTGAGAAGGTGTCGGCCGTGGTCCTTCCTCTCAACTCTGGTCACTAGGTACCTCGCAACTTCGCATCACGTACATATAGTAGTCACGACGCATATGTAGTTGCGACACGTTTGTGAAATGCTTATACCCTGTCGCACCAGTCTATTCTGTTGAACGGCATGATCACTTCGAGCAGCTCTTGTGCAGTATGCAAGTGCATGTGTCACAAAGTGATCGCTGATATGTGCAGACGATGCAATACTTTGCATGTTGATCGACACACATACCTTAGTGGTGCAGTGGCAGAGGTAGCGCAGTTGGAAGACAGGCGAAGCAATTGCCCGATCCGAGTCTGCTAAGCGGTCAACCTTTGATTTTTTGTTCTTTTGGTGCTGCGTCAGTACTCAACCACAAGAAGCAGTACCTGCTTGAGAGGATGTGATCTCTCTGGGACTGGACCTGGGTGTATCGCATTATTGGCCCTCCTAGCAAGGTCTGTTGTGCTGTTGAAAGAGGATGAGAATCCCGGAAACTGTCAGGCAAGGCAGCCAGTTTTCTTGTTTTCTTTGGTGTAGCTTTACCGCAGCAGCTCTCAACTATAAGCGAACGAAGCTCAAGTTCTGATGTATTATGCATACGCATTGCTATAAAGCAAAGATAAAAGTCCAATCCGAGTGTGTATAGCCTGTCAGGCAGCAAAGATGTAGTGAAAGCCTGTAATGACAAAGATTGACTGCTTAGCAGACCCATAGCGCGCAAAATTTGCTCTGCCGGCCTTTCAGACGGCACGTCTACAAGAGGACCAAGAACAACTATAATAGAAGGCGTACCTAGCATAGAGAAGTACGCTTGGGAAATGTCCAATGGACAAGAGGACATGCACCTCATTGTTCCTGAGGAGCAGGGATGAGTATGTGATGCCACAGGTTTGTCAGCCACGAAGCGGTGTGCAGCAGACCATGGAGATGTCACAATCGCGTTGTGCTTCTGATGCGTCGGGACTACTGTAACTACTACGTTGTTCACAAACAAGAGACCTGATCGATAATGCAAAGAGAAGCTGGGTATATTGCGATGTGAATGCTGATGTCAGTCGCTAGAAAGCAAGCGACTCTTTTCCGAGATCCCACTCTCGCACCTTCTTCGGCGGACTTTCAGCTCGCTTTACAGGGTCATGCGAAGACTTTCGCAGTAATCTCGTCCTATCGTCGTGAGAGCTGCGTTCCTTCTTCCTTTCTCCAGAGCCCTCGTCATCGTCCCTTCGCTTCCTATGACGATGTCTTTCTCGCTCCCCGTCTCGGTGACCTCCGTCCTCTTTGTGTCTCCCAGAGCTCTTCCGCTCTCTCTCGTCACGCTTTGAGCGATGGTTGTGTTCGCGCTCCCGATGGCTGCTCGACCTTGACTTTGAGGACATATGGCTCCTGTCTTTGTCCCTGCTGCTTCCGGAGCGATCGGATCGACGGCTCGAAGAGTCACGATCTTTCTCTCTTCTCCTCTTTGAGCTGCTGTCCCTCGTACCATTGTGCTTTTCCCCATGTCGCGAGTGCGCCCTACGTCCGTCCCCATGCCGCCTGTCACCGTCTTTGCTTGAGCTAGGCTCTGCAGGATCGGCCTCCTCCTCCAGCCCGGGCTGATTGAAGTACTTGTCCATCTTGCTAGACAGCTCGGGCGATCTGCTCTTCCGACTCGATGCGTCATTGCTTGTGATGGAGCTCGATCGACTCAGCCGATCTTGAACGGAAGCATCTTCCTCGTCATCAGACCATCCTCGCAGCTTCGAAGATGTAAGCTTCTTCCTGCTTGATCCCGTTCCCGTTTCTCCTCGCGATGAATCATGACTCCCCGCGCCGTGAGTATCCAGACGGGCTTCTCTCGCTTGCTGCCGCAACAAAGCCTGGTTGTGACCGTCGACATTTCGGATTACCGAGGCCAAGAACCTCTTGTTGGTGCTCGGTACACGTGGTCCACTGCTTCCTGCCGTAGCTTCTTCGTCGTCGCTGTAGGCTCTCTGATGAGAGCTTGCCTCTTTCGCTCTTGCCTTCTGCACGATGAAATCGGCTATGTATGCATCCAGGTCGTGGTCTGGTATAGAAGCAAGTTTCGACCCCGCTTTTGCTTCGGCAGCGCGAGAAGTCGGCTTGGCAGCATCGCTGGAGCTGCTCGATGGTGCCATCTTCTTCAAGATGGTAGTGTGGCTATTTCCGAGTCATCCTTGAAGAGCGAAAGTTGCGTAGAGCAGGCAATGGTAGTCGAACACGAACGAGAGGATGACGGACAGGACGTGCACTTTTTTGCGGGATTCGGGACGCGGTTCGCGCCCATGTGGAGATTCTTGAGCTTGACGTTTCTTCCATGCTGTCAAGCATGGGCCTTTGTGTACATCCATCAACGCTCTCGTCCCTTTCGACATACGCCCACGACCTCGAAAGCCGACTATTCGAGTCTGATCAGCTCCTGCAGGCTGTTCTTCTGCAGCAGAATGACATACGAACGGGCGTCAAGCAATGCTATGCTCCTGCTGAACGGCCTACCTCCACGAACACAACTTACGTTGGACGCTCACTCCGAAGCTTACCTCACCAATGAGCAGTTCGCGGGCATCAAGTCCCTCCCTCCTGGCTGGCATTGCGTCTCGTGGAGCATAGCATCATCTGGAAGTGCAGCACTTGATGATGTTCCTCCAGCAAACGCAGCCTCGAGTGTCGGTCCCATTGAAGGCACCGTTCGAAACGTACTACTGCGATACTTTGAGCAGGATGAAGTGGCCGTACGAGAGCTCGACCGTCTGCAACAGCGCTTGGTCATCCCTTCGAATCATTCGGATTCAACGATTGGCTCTGCTTCGCGAAGAGCTCACCTCACTCGAAAGTACGATCCTTCAAGTAGCCGGTCCCTCCCCACCATCGTTAGTACAGATGTGCTGAAAAGCGTCGAACCACGTTTACTGCCCGTGCCAGCCGCACTAGTGTTGCCGTGGCGCAAAGCGACCTCTCATCTACATCGAAATGAAGGGAAAGTGGGGAGAAGGGTCGTGGCGAAAGTTCTCGGTGTGGATAGTGCAAGCGGTGATGCAGCGACAGACAGCCTCGCAGCTGGACCAAGTCGAGCGAAGGACAGCAAAGAGCCAGAGTCGTTGGAACACACAGGCAACCTGGGAAGGCACGAAAATGGAAAGATCATCTGGGGCAAGTCTCGACAAGATGAGGATAGCGGCTTGCAAGAATTCGAGGTGGAAACTGAGGACGATGGTCAGGATATCCAGACGAGGCTTGATGCACATGGTGCTGAAGAGCCGAAGAAGCGAAAGCGATCTGAAGAGCTCAGTCCAGAACAGGCGTCAGCAGAAGCAGAAGCAGAAGATGAAGGCTTGCAATTCACACCCTTCGATCTGAAACGCAGTTGGCCACCTCACTCGATAGGTGCCGAACTAACTCGGTGGAGCGAAGACAAGAGTTGGTTGTTGCAAGACGTTGCGCGTCGGAGCCGGTTCGGCGTTGGCAAGTCTGCCAGCTCAGATGGTGGCAGCGATGACGAGTGGTTCCTTCCCCTCCTCTGCGAGTTTGAGCTAGCTTTTGTGATCTTCCTCACAGCGAACAATGGATATGCTTGGGAACAGTGGAAAGACGTTCTCTCGCTCTTCTGTCGATCGTCCTCCATCATTGGTGCCGGTTCAGCGTTCAACCTCCACCCTGCAGAGGCTGGGCAGGAGTCCGCTCAACTCGACCAGCCGAATGCTGCAGTGCGGCTGGACGGTCATATCGCATTCCTCAACACACTCACAGCACAACTTGCGCTACTCGATTCCACCTTCTGGTCGAGTCAATCCAACACTGTCGAAGAAGAGGCGCTGCTCAAAGAGGTCGACGTGCTGCGTGCCAACATCGCTCGCTCTCTTTCCTCAACTCAGCCGCACAGCAATGATGACGACAGCTCGCAACAGAGCCTAGTGGCAGCTTGGAGAAAGCTCTCGCACCAAACATCGACCAAGTTCGGTTGGCAGTTGGACAGACGACTGGATGAAGAGGCCGAAGTCGAGGACGATATCGAGGCTGAGGAAGGGGAAGATGCTCCGGTCGTTGTAGAGTTGTAGACGGCTCACGTGCATCGATGTTCTACACACTGTTATGAAGCTATATTATCATATTGCATCGACATCTTTTGATTTATGGTACATCGGAACCCTCTTCTAATTCGCAATTCGAACGAGACTACTTCGACTCGCTAGCAGCCTGGTCTCGCAACAAGCGACGCAGAATTTTGCCCGAAGGACTCTTGGGAATCTCCTCGAGCACCCTGACGCCGCCGCGCAATCGTTTGTGGTTAGCGACCTTCTTGGCGGTCCATTCGATGATCTCCTTGATGACAGCTTCGTGGTTCTCGTTCTTAGCCACGTCTTCCCTGAGTACGACGTATGCTCGAGGCAGCTCGGTGGCTTGTGCTTTGTCCTGAATGCCGATGACGGCAACATCGGCAATCTTGGGGTGGGAAAGAAGAGTTGCTTCGAGTTCGGCAGGTGGGACTTGGAAACCTTTGTACTTGATGAGCTCCTTCTTACGATCGACGATCCAAAAGTGGTTGTTCTTCATAATGGCAACGTCACCGGTCTTGAACCAGCCGTCTTCGGTGATGCAGTCATCGGTCGCCTCCTTGTTGTTCAAATAGCCCTTCATAATGGTAGGACCACGAACCCAGAACTCTCCCGGCTTGCCATCTTCTCCCTGCTCGTGACCGACATCGTTTCCATCTTCATCAACCAATCGGCCTTCGACACCTGCGAGCAAACGACCACACGAGCCCATGTTGGCGTGGTAATCCTCCGGCAAAGCGAACGTCGCAGTGGGCGATGTCTCGCTCAAGCCCCAGCCTTGTGTAACGAGCAACCCGGGATGAGTTGCTTCCACTTCCAAACTCAACTCGCTGCCGAGTGGGGCAGCTCCGGACATGACCCACTTGAGACTCTCGAGATTGTACTTCTTGGCGCGTGGGTCCTTGGCAAGGAGCACGAGGATGGGGGGCACAACGTAGCTGATGTTGGTCTTGAACTTTTCGACTGCCGAGCAGAAGACGTCGAGATCGAATTTGGGCAGGACCACGCATTCGGCACCGATGTAGACGACTTTGCAGACCGTCTTGCAGAGCGCAAAGATGTGGTTCATGGGCAATACGCCGAGGTAGCGATCGTCGGGTCCGATGGCGTGTCCGAAAGTGGCGACGATGGAAGTGATAACGGCGGTCATGTTGCCGTGAACGAGCTGGACACCCTTGGGCTTACCACTGGTTCCACTCGAGTAGACGATGAAAGCATCTTCGGTGCGGTCGTTCTCCACCTTGTGTGTCTCGAGTCGCTCCTCTCCCATCAGCGTACGGGCATCCTGCTCGCCCTTGTCACCCTTCTTGAGGCTGTCTCCGTCATCCAGAACCCAAAGACGGTTCTGACCCGTCTTAGACTTGAGCCCCACCTTTGCCTGTGCAAGACCCTCTCGTGCTGTGCTGAGAACACCCAAGTGGCAGAAGATGTATTCGATCTCTGCATCGTGAAGCGGATGCACGAGCTCCTCGGGTCCATAGGCAGCATTGAGGGGTACGAGCACGACACCAGCGCACAATCCAGCGTGTACGACCCACGGGTAAAGAGTGCTGTTGGGCGAAAAGATACCGACTCTAGAACCGGGCTTGAGACCCAGCTTGTGACGCAAAGCGTAGGCGAGTTTTCGGGAGTCATCTTGAAGCTGCTTGCGCGTGATCTTTTTGCCGTCGAGTCGGATGAAGGCTGTTTTGTTCTCGTCAACCTTGTTGGGGTTGCTGTAGAGGAAGTCGAAGAGGTTTCCTCGCTGGATACGAGGCGGATCAGGTTCGAGAGACTTGATGATTTGAGGCGCCATCTTGGATACTTTACTTGATGTTCGCCTTTGAAAGGATCAACCAGGATACGATGGCTTCAGGGACGCATATGGGTGGATGCAAGAGGTTGCAATGCGAAAAGCAAGCGTGTGGGTTATAAGGAGATTGTTGGAACAAGCGGATCAGCGGGGAAAGCGTGACAGAAGCCAATCAGGCCGTTGGACCCGCTCTTTCATGTGGGGTACACGAAGGCTTTTTGTCTTTTGAACCGACGTCGGCTCTCTGAGGGAAAATGGCCGCTACCTAGAGTATGTCACCGATTTTGAGGTTGAGCCTTCTCGCGTGGCCAGCAGCGGACTTTCGAAAGCGGCCAACAAGGTGACACCTCAACAGAGTTAGGCGGCGCGGTGCGGCGGCCTAGAGTAGAAGGGAGAAGGCAGATCTTTGGCCGAGCAAATGCAGTGCTCAATTTCTGCTGCCTGCGCGGTGATGTTACACAACCGGTAGTCGGGCGCGTTATTCGCCTATATCCAGTTCCGATTTTCCCGGTCCTTGTGGGCCTCTCTCCAACACACTCTTACACGAAATGGTTACCACTGCGCATGATGCAGCGAACGGGTTGACAACCCCAACTTCCGTTCTTCGCAGCTCGAGATAGCGACATGACAATTTGACCACAAGCGCTCTGTGGCTAGGTAGCAGCGGGCCGGACGGAAGAAAGACAGAGGAATGTCCACTCGGAAATGCGAACTCATGTCTCGGGCAGAAAAAGGCAGAACAAAAGAATGGTGCAAACAAACGCCTTGTTGCGCTTCAGCGGCCTTGACTTGTCCGGTAGAACTTCGTCGTTTTCTTATTTTAGCCGTTGATTCCGATAAAGAGGCCATCGCAACCTCTAGTCGCTGATTGCGACTGCATCGAGGCTGATCTCGGTCCAAGCTAAGTTGCCGACCCAGATTGCTCGTAATAACGATAAAGACCTCTCCTACCAAATGGGTCGACACAGATCAGTGCTTCGTATTGAATTTGGTCTCCTCAATTTCGTGTTCAATTTCAGAATGACTTTCTATCTCTCGGTTAAATATTCGAAGACTGACCACTTTGAGTGAAAGTCTAGGGGTTAGGAAAGCGGCTGGAGATCCATGGCGCAAGGGTCAGAGCTGCGAACACGCAATAATGCCATTATCTCACTGGGACTAACGAATTCTTCTTGCGGCGAGCGATTCAGTGATCCTGAGATCGAGACACGAAGGCAAAGAGCGGTACATCGGGGGTGAATCGGGGCGATAGGGGCCGCGTCGATTGAGATAACCAGGTATGCCGATGAGCCTTATCGAGAAGGCAAGGCCTGCATCTCCGATCGGAAACACAATCATGCGATCCGAAGCTGTCGCCTGCCAGGGTTGGGCCAGATGCAAGGAGATGGGACTCCAGAGACCATCTTCTCGTCAAAAGGTGAAAGCGATACGGTTTGTGTCTCAGCCTTCTAGTCGTGGCGCACCTGTGAGCCATCGGTCATACAGAGCTGGAAGTAAAGCATCGCAATCCCGACGAAGGGCGATGAAGCTCACGTTATCTACCTGTTCGCTGCAAACCACTGTAAAATGAACAGCATGATCGTGCTCTTTACGACTCTTCGCTGTGCGAATAATGTCTCTTGTCGAAGCGCAGCCGGTCCTGCATCAGTCTGCTAAGAACAGATGAGGCAACTTGTCACTTTCAAGAGCTGCAATCACAATGAGCTGCCGAAAGGCACTAATGCAGGAAAGCATGCTCAACCACTTGTTGTTCTATGCCAGATGGTCGGTCGGCTGCAGAAGCGTTCGGCTGCATTGCGACGACGAGCAAGGGGCTCCGTCGCCAGCACTGCATGCTGCTTGCTGACCGCCGACATTTTGATACAGTATGGCGCTCTATTTTGCTCTCTTAACCTCTATGCATGATCTCTCTCGGTCTTGTGCTGCACAATGCACGAACGACCTTGTTCTGTTCTGTTTTGTTGCTGCCTTCCGTGCGTACAGTTTGGGCGCGGGCAGCTGGACACTGAGCTGTCAAAGCAGCGGAGAACGCGTGTCTTTGCGTGTGTTTGGTACGCGACGTGAGCTTTGTTCTTCTACTCTTCTTGTCAAGACTGAAAAGCTCAAAACGGGAAAGACGCACGCACGCACGACCCTCTTCCATGCGCACACTCGGATTGGCTCGCCCCTGGCTGTCCCGCACTTAACTCATGCAAAGCCTCACTGCCTGACGATCATCATTTCCTCTGTGTTGACTGTCTTCCCCACTCCAACGATGTTTATACAATGCAACGTTCACACGGTGTGTCAAAGGTACCAGACAATGTTACTATGTGACAGAAGAGGAAAAGTGAAATTATGACTTGTGAATGTTGCTATCTTTATCGATGGTCCGACGGGACAAGTTCAAGGAGCAGTGTGCAGTGAGCAGTGGACTGAGCGGAGTTGCTGATTCCTACACCTGACTCTCACGTTGACAGCGAAAGGCTGCGACCAACACTTGGAAAAAGCCAAAAAGGGTCGTAGAGCGAGCGCACTCAAGCAGAAAGAGGAAGAAAAGTGGCTTCTTGACAGGGTTCAATTTGAATCAGACGTGTGCGCCTGCAACACGCTCTCTCTGGAATTTCTTCCCGAGACCCTTGGCAGTCGGAGAAGAGGCAGCCTGCAGACATGGCGGAACGGAGACCGAGCACGCAGAGGCCATTGCAGCACTAGCAGACGCTCATCATACTGCACTGTTGAGTGCAGTGTTGAGAATAGGAAGGCATCAACTCCCTTTCTCGGAAAGAAGACATCTGAATTACGCCTCGAGCAGCAGAAGAGGGGATGGAATGAGTTGGTGGCTTGTGTGCGTCTAGATGATATTCGAAGGGGCAATGAGGCCCCAGCGCTGCGCTAAACTGCGCCCTTGTGCGATCTTGCGGCTGCGGCTGGCGCCTGCAAGCTGCGAGGTCGAAGGGAAAGGAAACAAGCATACGGCTTGGAGCTGAGTTGGAAGTCAGACGGTGTGTGTATAGGCCATCTCGGCCAATTCTCAGAGATGTGAATTGCAGTCGTGAATGAGCAGAGAGTGCGTTGGTGTTGGACTCAAGATTTCGCGCTTTGGTTGAGAGGCGTAGAGTGAGAATGCAGCCAAATCTCACTTTTGACTCTAAATCTGGCCAAAGCTTCAAGCCATTGACCCACACTTTCATAGACCATCAACATCCCAACCACATTCAACGTCTCATCCTTCATCTACCTACTCCATCGTCATACTTCACCAACATCATTTCTCTCGCTGTCTCTTGCCCTTCTTGAACGGATAAGTGAGGTGACGAGTTCGCGGACGGCCCTTCGCTCCTCTCAAAGACCTTCTCTCACCCGCAAATTCTATTCGGATGCTCCCCGACTCGCTCAAGGCACGCACTTCCATATCAAAGCTCTAACAGCGTGTGTCAGCACCCTTGTCTCTCGCGCGGCGGTCATCGTGGCCGCACTCATTCACGATCGGCTCCTCCGAACCATCAATCATCCCTCGGCTTCAGCGACGATCTAGCCCAGCAATGCCTCTTCCATCTCATCAGTCTGCGCAGCACGCTGCTGCAGCTCAACAGCAACAATATACCCAACATCAGCAACAGCAGCAGCATCAACAGCAGTATTATGCCCAACCGCCATCTCAACACTATCAGCATCAACCACCACCACCACTTCAGGACAAACAGCAGATCGGTCGAAGTCAATCTGCGTTCAACTTCCTGCTCAACAAGGCAAAAGCTCCCTTCTCCTCTTCCACAAGCTCAACCACACTGAATGCTTCCACATCGATGTCCTCGCTATCTGCGCATCAAGAGGACCCCTTCGATGATACCACCAATCACATTCAGTACCATCGCCAGCTTCAGCAGGACAATACGTTTCCACATGCACCTCCTGGATCGGCTCAAGGCCGTAGAGTGCCCAGCGGTGGCATCGAAAAGTCATCGCGAATGCAGCAGCAGCAGCAGCCAGAGAACACTGTCACTTCCAGACCGGGTGCCTTCTCCCGACCTAGCTACTCAGAAGAACAGCAAAGTGCTGTCGCGAGTCCTACCAAAAGAAGCTTCTTCGGCAACAAAAACCGTGATCGCAAAGCTTCCACCGCTTCTATCAAGCAGCCGGTACCGCAGAAGCCCAACTTCTCTCACAGCCCGCTCTCCAAAGGCCACCGCACGGATCAGCCAACGAGCAACTATGCTCAGTTCAGCAAGAGCCAGTCTGACCTCCATGCTCGACCCGACTTCCCCTCACCCGGCAACACCACAATCGAGCTTCCTCGAGTACCTGCCATATATCAGCAAAACACACCGGCTTCAGCTGATCGCAGTCGGTATCTGCGCTCACCCAGCCCTGCGACGAACTTCTCTCGCAGTGTTGACGATCTCAGCTCTGTAGATCAGCCCGTCTCAACCTTTCCGACCTCGCCCGGCCACGATGACAGCACCTCGACGCTTACCACAGCAACCAGCTCCACCTCGCCTGGTACATGGGGAGAGCACGGCGTACCCGTCACGCAAGCTGACTTCAGACCGAGCGATATGGGAACCCTTGCATCACCCACGCAGCAGCAGAGCGTGCCCTTCCAGCGCTTCAAGCCCGGTCACAGCAAGCTCGACTCGGTCGCTTCGCACGTACAGCCTTCGACGGGATCAGTGCAGTCGCCGCCCAATAACTGGGCTAGCATGTCGCCTCCGCAGCACGGCTACCTGCAATCGTCTGCAGCTCCCCGCACCGACGCCAAACATGCACGCAAGGCTTCCAAGCTGACTGGAAAGGACAACTCGGGTCGTGGTATCGTGGCGACCAGTCTGGCAGCCTCGCTAGGTCTGACCAACTTGGGCGGCTCGGCCGCTACGCCTCCTCAATTGTCCGTCCAGACCTCCTCCGAGCCCGTCGCTTTACCGCCTGGTGCCGTCTACCAAGGCTTCATCGGTCGCAACGCCAACATCAGTCTGACTCTTGCACAGCTCAGCGGTCACGATCACGGCAAAGGAAAGGAAAAGGACATCTCGAAGGGATGGAAACCGTATCGAGTAGTGTTGCAGGATGGAAAGCTTTGCTTCTACAAACCACCCAGTAATGTCTCAGACGAGGTCAAGGCGCTCTTCCCCACCGGTCTTGTGCGTAGCATGCCCGCCACGCCAGCCTCCTCCGTCTCGTTCGCCAATCTCAATGCCGACTCGCTCGTCAACAGCGGTCTCAGCAAGCAAGACTTGCTTACTGCTACTTCTAGCACCACCGACATGACCTCGCCGCTCGCATCACCGAGCTTACGTCCACGCACTCCTGCTGTTCGACAAAACTCCAACAAAACCCTTGCCAGTCCTGCAGAGGCGCCAGTGACACCCAACACCGCTCTTGCATCCCCGGAAAACCACGGCGCTGGCCATCGGTCGTGGATCAAAGCTGGGAAGCATCCGGGTCTGGTGCTTGTTGATGCCATCGAAGCGCCTCAAGGTTGGGCGGAGCGCATCCTCAGCGGCAGCATCACTGCACTCGCACACGAGTATGTCAAGGCGACGCAACTTCCCGACACTGCTGAGCAGACCTCTACTGGCCCAGTGCGTCGCTCCGTGCTATCACCTCTTCTTGCCCAGATCAAGGGCAACAAGCCAGACGATGCAGTTGCTGAAGGCTTTGTAGTGGCAGTGCTTGCGTCCATCTCTGCAGACGCAGAGGCATCAGACACGGCGTCGCAGCAGATGACTGCATTTGTCTCTGAAGTCCATCGACGCTCAGAAGAGGTACTCGCCTCCAACCAGACAGACTCGCAAAGCGATACCACCAGATCAGCTGTGCTCAAGGCGCGACTCGCTACGCTGCTCGACGTCGCTGTGCGGGCTGGCGTCGCTTTGTGGCCAGAGGCAAAGGAAGCTCTGCTACATCTCGCAATCGCTCTGCAACTCGACGACGAAGAGCTGAGAAGCAAATTGGATGCTTGTGCCGCACCTGTCTTGGACGTCGAAGCTGTTGCTGAGCGCAACCCATCGGATTGGTCCATCAAAGTCGCCGAAAGTGCAACCGACGAATCACGCCCAGAGTTGAGGGAGATGGCTAGCACACAAGCCATTTCGTGTGATCTCTTGCTTCGTTTGGAGCCGCTCGAGATCGCTCAGCAGATCCAGATCTTCCACGCCGACGCTCTGCGCCGCGTTCTCGGTCCTCACCTCTTGTTCCACGAGCTCATCGAAGCGGCCAAGACTGATAGCAAAGGCACGGCTGCGCTCAGCTTCGACTCATTGTCTCCTCATCCACTCACCACCCTAGCCCTTAAACACATTCTCGAGCCAGAAGAACAGCTGGGTCTGGATGCGGCAAGCGCCAGTCAAAACGGAGCTCGATACCGCGCCTCGGTGCTTCGCCACTGGATCGCCATTGCTTCCTACTTGCTGACTCTCGGCGACGTGGCAGGCTGGATGGCTGTCTGTACCGCCTTGTGTTCTAGAGCCGTGACGCGATTGGAGCAAACTTGGCGCTACCTGGCCGAGGGCGATCGAGTTCTGGTGGCGGAAGAGTGGGCTCCGGTCTTATCTAGCATCTCATGGACGGAAGGCTTGAATGTCAATGTTCGCGCCCGCTTCATTGGTGACACTGCAGAGTCTTTCGTCGCTTTACACGACGGAAGGAAGGCTGCCGTCATCCCCTTCCTTGGCAATGCATTGCATCGTACTGTGCGGCAACTGGACAACACTTCCCATCATCACGCGGGCGCCCAGCAAGTACAGGTCTCGAGCCGAGCGGAGGACGCCGTACACCTGTGGAAATCCATGGTGGAATGGCGCTCTGCATGGCTGTCGTCTGCTTCTGAGTCTGGTGTAGTCATTCTTGGCCACACAGAGCCCTTGGCCGAATATCAAGCCACCTTGCAATTGCTCTTCAAGGATCCGAGCGCTCACCGTGCTACGTTCGAAGTCGACATGGACCGGTCCTTCCAACTCGAACCCAAAGCGCTTGGCAATTTCGATGCTCGCGACAGGCAGTCGATGCCACCGCACGCCAACCCCGGGTTACCGCTGGTGCCTCTCCTTTTCCCGCAGCCTCTGCCACTTTTGTCGCTCTTGAACGCTCCGCAAATCAAAGCCGACCTTTTCCGTCGCGATGATCAGCGCTCAAAGCTTAGCAACGACCCACAGGCCACCATTACATCTCGCTCATTGACGCGCCCTTCGCTCGCAGGCTCGCCCCTGGTGAGATCGTCCGCCTTCTCGCCGCCTCTAGGTGGCCGAGCAGGGCGCAACACTGCCTTCGCAGGCGTCATTGAGTGGTCCTCGGCTTGTCCCACATCGGACTGGGACGATCAGAGCGGCAACGTCATCAAGGTCGGTCACGAGCTCGTGCTCCGCGTGGTGCAAGAAGCTAATCTGTCGCTTCCCAACTCGCCCTTGGCCAGCAAGCGATTCTCGCAGGACTTTGGACGTGCTTCGCGACCTCTTTCGCAGTTGTCGAAGCGATCGAGTCTGCCCGCCTCGAACCGCAGCTCTGTGGTCGACATTGTCGTGCCAGTGACAGTCGTGGTTAAAGCTGCCACTCTGGACCGCATGATCGATCTTCTTGTGATGGGAGTCCAGCATGTCAATGTTGCGCCTGCTCTGTCGGCCAACGAAGGTAGCGAGACGCCGAACGCACCTTCTCGGAAGACAAAGCTGGTCATGGATATGGAGAGCTACCGCACCACTTTCCTGGCCACCTTCCGCAGTCTCTGCTCCCCTCCCGAGCTGTTTGAGCAGCTTCAGAAACGATTCTTGACCGCCATCACAGCTAGCAAGGAGTTGTCGGGCGCCGACGAGTTTCTCACCTCAAGCCAATTCCCTTCATGGATTCCACTCACACCAGCCGGCAGCCAAGCGGAACCCACAGACTGGGACATGGTGTATCGCATCCGCATGGGCGTCGTACTCACATTGCGCTTGTGGATCGACCGCTTCCCGCAGGACTTCGTCGACGACAACGTCCTCTACCAGCTCACGTTGAGCTTCCTGCGTCAGCCAGGCACGGTGGTCACCGCCGAGGATCCTGACCAGCAGAAAGTCGTCAACGCCCTGGTTCAGCTCAGGAATATGTTTGGCGCTAGAGTCATGGGCGCCAACGCAAGGCAAGAGGAGCGAAATTACACAGCTCATGCGCCGGTGCACGTCTCCAAGGAGCAAGCGGAGGCCGACTTCGACTTTGACAGAGCCTCGGCAGCCGAGTTGGTCGAGTATCTGGAATCCATTGGCACCGTCTTCTTTGACAAAATCGTCGATCGCGATCTGCTGGTCGTCAGCGAGATCTTCGAGAAACAGGCAAGCCACCCTTCCGCATGGTTTACTGTGAGACCTGGAAGCACCGGCTCGGGCGAGGAAGACAAGCCCGTCACCAACATGTATACCATGCTGGATGTGCTCAAAGCGTACGACGGAAGCGCGAAGAGTGACGCGAAGGACGCCGGCACCAAGGGTTTGACTCTGCAGCAAAAGTTGCCTTCTGCCGTTCGCGACGCCCTTGCGGCACAGAGCTTGTTCCGAGGCTGGATCGCCATCCACATTATCGAGTCTGGTATCGGCCTCGAGCGACGCCAAGAGAGGCTGTCGAAGCTGCTTGATGCCTTGTGGATCTGCAGAGCTCGCATGCTGAGGCTCCGAGGCGACGATGCCATCACTTCCGCAAGCGCGCAGAGCGGCAACGGTAGCGCTTCCGTCGATACGTCTTTGCCATTCCGCGAGCCTACTATCGGATCATTTGTTGAGTCTGCCATCGTCAACACGCTCAGCTCGTCCGAGTCACGCATCTTTTTGCGCGCATGGCAAGGTGTCGCTGCGGCTCGTGGCGGTAAGGGAGATGGTCTCGATGATCTCATGCCCAAACAGATCGACTCGCAGATGCGTGCAGCCATGGAGCTGTCTGGCACACCCGACATCGGCTGGATCCTTGCTTGTCTGGCCGAGGCAGCAACGAAGGCTCCGAGCGTTCACACTTCGGCCGCAGACGTCGAGCTGGTGGACTTTGAGAAGCGTCGCACCATGTGGGCCTTGATAGACGGTGCTGTGCGGGTACGACCCGCCTGCAGCGTACCCGAGCTCGTTGATTTGGCCGGCGCTCGACTGCGACTGATGCAGAGCGCCCTCACACGCGTCATCTGGGATCGCCGAGCATTCCGCGAGGATGCAGCCAACGAAATGCGCAACGCGCCTCCTGTTCGTCCCGATGCCGGATTGCGTCCCACGAGCTCGAGCAAAGCGCTTCATGGTCTTAGCAAGCAACAGCAAGAGAAGCTGCGCCGTGATCGAGCCGCCTTGGAGATGCTGAACTCGCTTCCGTTGCGGCCATCGATCTCATCCCGTGTTTCGAGCATGCCTTCCAGCAACACCCGTGTCACGACGGCAACTTCGCCTTCGTCCGCCTCATCGACGCCACTCGCCCAGGATACGTCGGCACCGACCATGACCATGACGCAAGCGCCTCTTCCCGACAAGGCCACGATCCGAGCTCGTCGCATGACAGCGCTCTTCAAAGGCGCTGTTCGACCGCTCATCTCACTGGACAAGCCCGATGCACCTGCCAAATCGATGCCAGACCTGATGCGACTCACTCCACTGCAAAAGCCTGCCATCGTTGCTGGTCTGGGCGGTGCGCGTGTCTCGGTCTGGAACAACACGCAACGCTCCTTTGTCTTCCACCTCACTTCGCAAGAAGGTGCCAAGTACTTGTTGCAGACCTCGAATGCTGCCGAGCTGGCAGAGTGGATCAACCACATCGAGCGTGCGTCGAAAGAATACGCTGTTCACAGACCACTCGATGCGCGCAAGGGAAGTATCCCTTCGAAGGGCAGAGCACAGGCTCCGCTCTATGGCCGCCCGCTGGTGGAGCTGGTCGAGCGAGAAGGTCATTCTGTCCCTGCAGCTGTTGAGCGCATGTTTGCCGAGATTGAGGCCAGAGGTCTTCGAGAGCAAGGTATCTACCGTATCTCTGGCTCCAAGAGCGCCATGGAGAATCTCAGAAGAGCCTGGGATCAGCAGCCGGCAGATTCGATCGACTTGTCGACAGGCGAGTTCAGCGATATTCACACCATCGCTGGTGCGGTCAAGACATGGCTCCGCGAGCTGCCAGAACCGCTGATCACCTTTGACTCGTACGATGATATCATTGCGACCAACGCCATGGAGAACGATGACCGACTCTATGCCATGCGCGACATTATTTGGAGAATGCCGAAATGTCACTTTGACGTGCTTCGCCGCACAGCAGAGCATCTGGCGCGTGTCGTGGAGGAGGGAGAAATCAACAAGATGCTGGCGCACAACATCGCTCTCGTCTTTGGTACATCGCTTTTGAACCCACCTCCCGGCCCATCAAGCGTTGCCATCGGCTTTGGAAATCTCGGCAAAGCGGCCAATGTGGTCAAGACGATTGTTACCATGCACGAATGGCTCTTTGAGCCAGAGCCGGAGCCTGAAGCGGAGGCCGAGCATGACGATGGAGCTGTCGATGCAGCGGAGCACGTCCCCCTGATCAACGAGCCAATCACTGCTGGTGTTGTGGCTGACACCGCTCCAGTTGCGGACGAGATACCAACCTCGCATGTCACGCCCGAAGCCAGTCAAAGTCGAGACGTCTCGTTGTCCTCGGTCGATGACCTTGCATCGAGCAATGCTGGTGACTCGGCTTTGCTAGGCTTATCGCAGCCCGCGCAAGTCGACGCCGAGGCCGAGGAAGACGAATTCTTGTCCGAGCTTCCAGTGCGTTCCCGTCGTGGAGGTCGTGGCAGACCCCTGACTATCGTAGGTCTGGACGGACTGGCGGCACTCGGCGGCAGCGATGCTGTAGCTAAGGTCCTCGAGAGCGGTAACGCTTCGCCTCCAAAGGCTGATGCAGTCACTAGCACAATTCCTGTCGACGATGCCGACCAGACTGTGCTTGTGCACCCCGAGACCGACGTCTCTGTTGACACCCAGTCAACGCAATCAGCACCACGCATTGTGTTCTCAGGAGACAGCGAAGACGAGGCGCTTGACGAAGAGGATGGCTCACAGAGCGCGGGCGACGATTCCAACGATATCGACGCAACTATTGACCAGACGGAAGACTCACTTGCGGTTGGCACCGGTCTCAGCAACGGGTTGGAACAGCAGACGATGGACTCAGCCAAGGGAGCACAGGGAGTAGACGCAAGTCCAAAGCTGGGAGTCGCTTCAGAACGTCCACGCAAGACGCGAAGCACCTACCGCGACAGCGTCTTCACATCCTACTCGATCTACGCGGATTGCTTCGACAATATGAAGCTCGAAAGTCAGTCTTCAGCGGCGAGCATGGTCAAGCGCCAATCGATGCATCTTTTGGGTCAACCTGCGACCCTTGTCGCCGAGACCAAGGCTAATGAGGCCTGAAGCAGTCCGATAACGTCACAAAGATTTCATGTAGTCGCGGTCCTCTGTCTTTTCACAATGAGATGCTAGATTTGCAATGATACCCACTATTCGTACAAAGAAATAACGTTATGGCGCTACGAGAGGCTACTAAGCTTGCTGTGGCTCGGCAGAGGGCTCTGCCGGAGTCTGCTGCGCTTCAGCAGCGGGTGCGAGCTGAGCTGGAGATCCAAAAACTTCCTCCACCAATCCAGGCAGGAAACGTTGCAACCGATCGTGAGTCAAATCGAACAACTGTTTCTGAAGCTCCGTCCTCTCCACCACATTCGGTGGGGCAAGGAGGTTGGACGTTGACATGACGAGCAGAACATTCTTAAGGTTTTCCGGAATGGCTTCGGTAAGTGGATTGCGTCTCCCCGCATTGCCGCCCGTCGAGTTGATCATGCGGTCCATTAGATCGAGTACGTCCAACCAGAGGGTTTGGAACTCTTTTGCCGCTGCTGCTGGTGCTGGATTGTCCTCATTCGTGCCAGTGCCAGAGATGGGAGGTGCGAGGTTGGGCATGAGATGGAGGAACGTTTTGCAAATGAGCGCCGAAGCACGGATGCGAATCTCCAACATCCCACCGTTCTTGTTGGCTGCCGAAGGAGGGTCGATCTGATACACTTGCGGCTTCAGCAGATCTTCAATTAAAGGGAAGAGCGTAGCCGAGAACACGACGCGAGTCAAAGCAGTAGCCGAAGGTGCCGAACCTTCACCTTCTGCCACGAGTTCAGGGGAGAACAGCGCACGCTGCAACAGTGTTACCGCAGCGGAACGTACGGGTGCGTAAGGATTGATCCACTGCCTTGCGATACCGGACAGCAGAGCCAACCAGTACTTGCTCCATAGCTCGTCCGTCTTGGCACTGTCCTCCTGCTGCTGTGGGGAGGTGCGCTTGGTGTCGATGGCGATCAAGCGTGGCACTTGACTTTTGAGCGATTCGAGCAGATCGACGGCTTCGACACCCCTTTCTTGCTGCACCTTTTCGGCTTCAGCCATCTCCTTCTTTTCTGTCAGCGTGGTACGGCGTTGAGGCGTTTCGCGAAGGATCATATTGCGCCAAGCTGTGGTGTCTGCACCATTGGCAAAGTCGACAAGCTGCGATACCGTTGGCAAGAAGTTGTCTGGCGACAGCTTGGAAGCCCCCTCTCCCTGCGATGTGGAACCTTGCTCTTGCACCGGATGAGCGACAATGACCTTGGTGGCCTCGAATGCCAGGCGGGCCGAATCAGCGTTACGCATGTTGGAGTTGTCGGCGATGAGTGCAAACACAAGACCCCATTCAGTGTGCGAACGTACAAAGGTAGGATGCGAAGCGAGGATATGTGTCAGACCGGCGAGGAGCTGCTTGGATCCAGAGATACGAATCTCGACAGGGAGCTCACGAAGTAGATCCAACGCGAGGAAGATCTGATCGCGCAAGCTCTCCTCTCCTGCAGCTGCGCCGATGACTCGCAGTAGAGCGGCCACCTCTCGCTCCACAGTCATGGGATGGTATGCTTTGGCGTTGCGCAGCACTGCCGAAATGTGCTCCGAGACCCAAGGCCAGGTCTCGACAACGAGCTGTCGTGGTGAAGAAGCGACAATCTGCGTGAGGAGCTCGAGTAGGAAGGGTACACGGGGATCGTAGTTGAGCGGCAGGCCACCTGCCAGCGAGCCGTTTCCTCCAGCACCGAGACTGCTTGACGATGATGCTGCAGTACTCTGGATCTTCGCCGGGTCTTTGCCGTTCGGATTACCTGCAGTTGTGCTGTTCGGAGTCGATGTGCCATCTGCGTTCCAGCCACCCGACTCGCGGAACAGAACCCGTTCCACGGTGAGGGCCTCGATAAGGAAGCGCAAGTAGTGGACAGCGCACAGGTGCGACTCGGTGCCGAGATGAAGCACCTGATGCCACAGATCTTCGAGACGACACGAGGCAATGCAGTCGACCGAGCTCAAAGTCGCCTCAATGTCGTCCGAGGTGGCCTCGTAGGGAGCTGGCTCGTTGGCATTGTTGGAGTAGGGCGACAAGAGGTATGATGAGAGGGTGCTGAACAAACCTCCTCCCTGAGCGCGTGGATCTTGAGGGGAGGGACCAGGGATCTTCTTCGGCTTGAGTGGGATAGCGATGAGACCATCGGCGAGATCTTCCATCTGTACCATCGAAGCGGGCAGCATGCCGTGAGCGAAGAGATTCTTGAAAATCTCGAACAAGTCAGACCAGCCGGTACGGATAGCATCGACGTTGCCGTTGGCAATGGTGAAGAGCACGACGGCAGCGAGCTGACCCTTGAAGTTGACACCAAAGCGCGTCGAAAGAGGGCTCACCGTCACCTTTTGGCCCTCGACCTCGACTGTGGGGTTGCTGGTCAATGTCTGAGGCACGGAGCTGTCGAGAAGACCTGTAGCGCTGGCGAGGGTGTGGACCATGAAGTCGAAGACCTCGATCAGATCAAACTCAGAAGCGAGGATGCCACACTGGCGAATGCCGGAGATCGCACGCTCGACCATGTAATCGTCAGCATAGGTCGAGAATGCAAAGGCAATGCTAGACAAGACGGGCTTCCAGCTTGCCTCGAACATGCTCCGATCGAACGCCGAGGTGTTGCAAGCGACAAGGCTTCCGGCAGTTCGCGAGCGTCGCAACAGCTCCTTCCACGTGTACTCGAAGCCAAGCTGGCCGGCATGCTCCTCCGGCATGATGATCTCACGCTTGCGGATACTCTCGTAGATAGCGCCGGTGACCTCAAGCTCGAAGTTCTCACCTCCGTTGACACCACGCAGATTCTTGCGATAGTCATCGATAGTCATACGACGCTTGTTCTGCGGGTTGTGTAGATCGGTGTTGAGCATGATGACCGAGAATGAAAGGATGAAGACCGCATCCTCGGTGGCGATACCTTCGGGCTTGGCAGCAAAGAAGGTCGAAGCGAAGGTCTGGGTGATACGCTCGATCTGCTGAGATTCACCTGGCAACCGGAAGCTTTCGAGCATCTCTCGCAACGCCTCTGCGATGGGCTTGCCCTTGAAGTCAAAGAGCTTGATGAACGCTTCAAGCACCTTGACGTTGTCGGGTCGCCCAATGTAGTCACCAACGAGCTTCTTGTCAAGACGTGGGCACTCTTTGAGGAAGCGAGCAATACGCTCCTCGCGGGAGAGACTGGCATCGCCATAATCGAGCATGCCTTTTTTCTCGAGGAAGGCCAGTCCGTCTTTGGGCTTGGCATTGAAGCGGCTGGCACCGTCGAGGATGGTGGCCTTCTTGGCCTTCTGCATCGCAAGTGCTTCGGCTGTGACGTCGCCGGGAAGAATGGTGGTCTGCTCCTTGGCGTCCGTCTGCGTGGCCTCATGTCGATCGGCGATGGCTGCAATGAAGGATAGCAAAGCATCTAGAGCGAATAGCTGAACGGGATCTTGCTGCGTTGGGCTCTGTGGGTTGGCGGCGTGAATGCTGCGACACAGGAAATGCAGCACTCGATCGTACATGTTGTCGCAGTCTGTGTCGCAATCGTAGTTGAGGTAGAGATCGACAAGATACTCGGCAGAGCGCTCTGCATCAAAGTTGCGGAACAGCAGCGCAAAAGTCTCCAAATAGAGCTCGCGTGCTTCACCAGTGGCCGGGGCACGATCCGAAGTCTTGGGAAGCGGTGGTGCTGGCGGCGCAGGAGGCGGTGGTGGTTGCAACTGCGCAAAGGAGGCGCTGACGTCCGGAGTACCAGCACGGCCAGCAGCCTCAGCAGCGAGAGCACGCTTGGCAACACTGTCGAAGGTACGATCATTCCAGGGCTCGAGCGCCAGTGGGAACGTGGGTGCGAGACGGTCCATGAGATAGTTGAGGAAGTACTCGTGCTGCAGCTTGAGGTGCTCGCGCATGGTCTCGAACATGGTGGAGAGGGCACGGAGACTTAACGACAAGGGGATGGTGTCGTCGGAGCGAGCGAGACCAAAAAGGTACTTGCAAGCGGTGTCTTGCATGAGTACACGCAAGGAGGGGAAGTCTCCAATCGATCGACCCGATGTCTCGAGGACCGAGATCAGCATGGACATGCCGAGTCTACGCATGGTGTTGGTATGCTGAAGGTTGTCGGGATCCAGCAACGAAACAATGACGCGGCAGACCTCGAGGATGGCAGGGAGACCAAAAGGCTCGATGTCGACAGAGGCGCCTACTGGCACTGCAGGCTGGGTGACATCTGCTGCGGTGTGCTGGGTTTGATCTTCGCTGGTAATGGCGACCTGTGCCTCGCCTGCATCAGCCTGTGTCTTATCCTCTTGCGCGGTCTGCTCCATGCCTTGCGAGGGAGATTGTGTCTCCGATGGCGCTTGCCCTGCGCTGTCCTCCGTATGCGCCTGCTGCGATGCTGCCGCTTCTTGTCTTTCCTCTTCCTCGCCGATCTCTCGGAGCTGATCGAGCACCTGTGCTGCGGCTGCAGGGAAAGCATTACTTGTAGGATCAGGCATCGTCATCCTACGGCGTCGCTTTTCGTCCACTTCGGCGTCCTCACCTACTGGATCAGCAGCGAGAGTCGCATGTTCCGGCTCAGGCTCGGTTCCACCAGGAACAGGAGCGAATTCGTCTGCAGTAGCAGGGAGGAGCGGTAGGCGGCTGAAAAGAGTACGTACCATGGCCGTCATGGAGAGCTCAGCGGTTCTGCGTAGAACCTCGGAGAGACGTGTTTGACAACACATAGATAGGCCGGTCTCCATCATCTCGCAAATGCTATCGTCACCAAGACAGTCGGCAAGGGTTTGTGGTTGACGACGTCGCTGGTCATGGGAGGTCGCAGTGGCGGCGGCGGTATGAGGCGCCTCGGTGGGTTCGCAGATCAGCTCGCGCATGACCGAAAGAATGCGTACCAGCACCAACTCGTCCGTGGTAGCTTCCGACGATTCGAATCGGCAGTGGCTGGTAACGTAGGCGATCTCTGCCACGGCGACCTGTGCACCTGGCGCCGATAGATTGATCACGCCATGAACGAGGAATTTGTGTACAGCCTGGAGTGCGGCCGAGGTGACAGGAGCTGATGTTCGTGGACTGAGGATGATCTTGAGGAAGGGCGCAAGTAGCGCGGGTAGTGGGAACTCGGATAAGGAACGGGCAGAACGAAGCTGAGCCTTGAGCGTTGCAAAGCCGGTAAGGAGGGCAACAGGGTCATCATTCTTGGCATCGAGAGCTAAGGACAGGCCGAAGCGCCTTGCAGATCTGCTTGATGTTGTATCGTTCTCGGCAGTCTTATCTCTCTGCATACCCCTCAGGGCGATACGAGCACTGGATCGAGGCACGAGAGCTGGTCGAGCTGGTTGAGAGACATCGTGTTGCGGAGGCTGCTCCTGAGCGGGCGATTCGGGAACATCGGCAGCAGAATAGCTGTATGATCTGAGTCGACTGAGAGCAGCGGAGGTCGTAGCGGTCCATCGTGTTGCTTTGCGCAAAGCAGAGGTGACGGAAGCAATCTCGGACAGTACAAGATGTAGCTTGTGAGACTGAAGGCTAGCCACAGCACCTTGCTGGTGAGTCGTTGCGGAAGCGGCCTGCATCTGTTGGACTCCTAGATTAGCCGCGCTGAAGTCGGATGCGATATGTGCTGATCGACGATGGTGTGTGGGTGTATGTGGCCGTGAAGCGGTGGCCGTACCGCTCAATGCAGCTTGTGGTGACGACATGCTGCTGGTGTCTCCATACGAACATGAGTCGATGGAGTGATGGTGGTATCGGAAGACGGTGTTGAAGGTGTTGGTGTGACAGCTCATCGTGCGAGACCAACACGTCACACAGAGACACAGCGCTTCCCGCCTTGTGCACACGCCAACGTGAATCACGAATCTGCAATTCCGCTCGTATTCTTCCGAATTTCGCTCACAGTCAATGATGTTAGACCGATTTTGTTTCGCTGCTTAGCACTCGTGCCACAATCTTATTAATAATTCGGCGCTCGGCAAAGCCAACTCACCGAACCTGCACGGACTTGCGAAATATTCTCCGCGGCAGCTTGCCGGATATGCTCTTCCCAAGCGCACAGAAGAGCCTTGTCCCATAGCACATATAAAACGACGACCATCCTGTCTGTACTCGCTCACATTCGATCAATTAAAAAGCCAGCTTGCAAGCATGATGGAGTCGATCAACTTCAAGATCTACCCTTCGGCCGTCGACCCGGCTAGGATCCCAGGTAGAGCGCCTACGGTGATCATCCTCAGCCCCGTCCACGCTGGATCGCAAGGATTCGCGCTCAACCTCTCCGAAGAGGGATATCAAGTCGTACTCATTGATAACGGCCCAAATACTTCTTCTCTTGCTGCCCTACGTAACGAGCCTAAGATCGAGAACGATCATTATCTAGCTGACGGAGATCTTCGAGAGACCGATGGCTGGTCTGCCGCCGTCAACCTCATCCATCTTATTGATGCTCATCTTGAGGGCGGTTGGAACAGGTACACCGCTCTGATCACGCTTCGACTCGACCCTCAAGACGCTGATCTGGTTAGGGCGTTGCATTGGGAAACGACGAGACGCGACGGACTCTCCGCCTACGTGACCTACGGTACGCAACTGACCAACGACCAAGCGATCCAAGCTGTGCAGAGGATCGACGACGAAGATTACCCCCTGCTGGTGCATTTACCCGAAGCAGAGACTTTTGTGATTAACGCACTGGTGGTGGAGGCCAAGAAGGGCAATCTTCCGCAAGACGCTCTGCCATTCCACCCAGAACTAGATCAATTTCAGGCAACCTTGGGTCCAGTCAAGCCAAAAAGCGTCTCAATTTTCACGTACCCTTCTATCGAGGCGCACGGAGATGCTTCTGTGTGGGCTTGCGCTTTCCCCTTCTCGCAACATACAAAAGACTTTGCTTATCCCACAGACGCTAAAGGTCAATACAAGGTCGAAGAGGGTCATCGAAGCGCAGCGGCGCTAAGCTACTCTCGAACCCTTCACCTGCTCAAATCGACCATGGGTCCACGTTTCCAACTCGAACAGCTCTGGGATCAACATACATACTTCGAATTCGCCAGTCGGGACTCTGCCAAGACCATGTCAACCATGGTTTCGCAGCCTTACGTCAACCACGTTGCCTGCCTTACTGGAGGGGCTGGGTTCGAGCAGTTGGCTCGATTCTACGAACACCATTTCACCTCTGTTTCACCGCCCGATACGCAGCTGATTGGGATCTCAAGAACCATAGGAACGGACAGGATTATCGACGAAATGGTCTTCACGTGCACCCACACGACGATGATTGATTACTTTTTGCCCGGTGTACCGCCTACGGGCAAGAAGTTACGGATTCCAATGGTGGGGATTGTCAATCTGAGAGGGGATAAGTTGGCATATGAGAGTCTGTATTGGGATCAAGCGAACGCGCTGGTGCAGTTGGGTTTGTTGGATGTGGTGAAGAGTTCGATGAAGGAAGGTGTGAAGTTGCCGATTGCGGGAGACGAAGTGGCTCAGAAGATTCTGCATCCTTACGGCGTGGAGTCGAATGAGCTCATGCCGAATTGGAAGGATAGCGAAGGGAAAGCTGTCCCTTCTGCACCGAAGTCATGAAGACAGTCTTCACAGCTTAAATTCGGTAGCAGACAATTGGTGTGATGCGAAGGCTTTGCAATTGTATTGATAAGGTCTCGTGAAGTCTATTCGTCTTCGTCGTCAACGGCGAATCTTGGTGGGCGATTTGCATCTGATGAGTTTGGCTGTGCTGGTCGAGTCGCTTGTCGTTCCTCCTGTGGTGACGCTGAGCGACCTGCTTGAGGACCAGAGTAGTAACCCGAATCCGAAACATTTGACTTTCTCGGTTGCCCCCTACCCTCTCCTGTGATTCCCTCGCCTGGATAGAGGCTCGATTCGTCTCCATAGTTGGTCTGTATCGACTCATCCTCCGTCACATCATACACTCTACCTCCTCTCGACGTTTGCGGTATCGGTTGCCTACGCTGTCCCACCCCATCGTCCCTCAGACTCGTCGGTAAAGGCGGCTTCAGCATCCAAGCATACCTTGAATCCAGTTCGCCTTGCAACTTGTTCTCCGCCTCCACTTCGCTTGGTGGTCTTAAAGATTTCAGATGCGCAAAAGCGGTCGAAAAGAAGCCTCTCAACTCTGCCACTTCGTGAGCCGAAATGTTATGCATTTGCAAATGGACCGAGTTGAGCATAGGTACACCTGAAAGAATTTTGCTTTGTCGTGCTTCACGGATGTCTTTGAGTAGTGCGCGGACGCGGTTAGAGTTTGGAATGTCGTCCGAGGCGTTGGTGAGGAGGGTATGGGAGACGCCGATCCAATGGTGTGGGAGTGCAGAGAAGCCGGGTTGTGTGGTTTCGTGTTTGAGGGTTTCGGTGAGCGAGTCGACGGTGAGCCATGTGGGGGGTACGATGATGGCTTTGCGTCGTTTCTTGAGGTGCAGAGCGACCCAGAGAGGGACAGTTGCGGGTGTGGGTGGGCGGAAAGGACCGTAAATTCCGGATAGGAGACGAACACGGTCTACCGATGTGAGTGGTACGATGGTCACGGATGTTGAGGGTAGCGAAGTGGTCGCGAGATCAAGGTCGGACGCTGAACAGCCGCGAGCGTGGGATGAGACTGATAGACTCGAAGATGCAACATTGCCCGGTGCGGAAGAGGAGGACGAGGCGAATGATGCCATGATGAAGACGGGCGATGCTACTCGATCTGACGTTTATCGTTGTAACGATGATCGTCAGGTGAAGATGCTGGTCGAGAAGATCGTGTGTGTAACACAAAGCGCGGAGTGTTGGTCTTTTCCTCTAAAAACGCGCGCGACACCACTCAACGCGAACAACTCCACCTAACACCGCCAAATCTGACTTCTCACGAGTGTCTGAGCAGACTCACGGTCCTTGGCATCAGCTTCAGCAAGTAGGAGAACAACACGCTTGTTCAATCGCTGATGCAATACTTCGAGAGACCACTGGATAATACAAACGGAGAGACATCATCCTACTGATTGCTGCAGACGAGACGTTCTTCATCGTTGGTCTGGCGAAGCCTTTGTTCTGCAGAAAGATCCAAAGGCTGTGCGTGCCGGAGCGAAAGTAAAGATTCAGGGTCCAAACGGACTAAGCGCTGTTTCTGCCAAGCCGAACAAGTAAGCAGCCCACCTCCGCCAAATGGAAGAAGGCGTTGCTTGAGCTTCATCCTCATCCCACATCGTCACCTCATCACACCTTCATCTCGAGCGCGGGCCTCCGAACGCCGTTCTGCTCGTCCACATTCCGCATTGAAAGGCTTGTATTGCCATCTCGCGAGCAAGTTGCATCTTGCTACCTCGCCACACCACCGTCTCAGACGACTCAAAGAGTGTCAGGTACGGCCCAGCGATTAGGATCATCGAGTCGAAGCACATCGACGACATACGTACCGATCCAGCTCGCGACAGCTCTAGCGCTCGCAAAGATGCCTTCATCACAATCACATCGCTCGAGATATGCATCGTCACGGCGAGACGCCACCTCCTCACAACCCTACGACCTCCGCTCTCTATACTCGCAAGGACGCACCTACGTCGAACGAACATGGACCGGCTTCCTCGCACTCCCACGCGAACAACGCTACATCATCTACCTCGCCGTCGGCGTCAAAGTCCTCATTCTTGGCGTAGTACTCTACATTGGACCGGAAGCGATGTTCAATGCGACGGCTAAACTTGCGATTTGGTTTGGGACGCAACCGTTTGGTGCGGCATTGCTCATTGCGCTTGTCGTGATCGTTTCTTTCCCGCCGTTGATCGGGTATGGGACTTCGATCACGCTTTGTGGGCTGGGGTGGGGGGTTCATGCGCAGGCGACAGCGGAGCATCCAGAGTTGAAGGGGAATCTTTTGCAGGCTTGGGTGTTGGCTTCGACGTCTTGTCTCCTAGGCGCAACCGTCAGCTTCAGCGTCCTGCGATTCTTAATCGTACATCACAGCAAGAGAGTCAGTTGGATCAGTAACACGCTCAACGACCCCAAATACGTCGCTCTTTCTACTGCCGTACGTAGAAGAGGCCTTTCCATGGCGATTCTCATTCGGTTCTGCCCTTTCCCCTTCGCATACTCCAACCTCTTCTTTGCGAGTTTGGTCGATGCGGTATCATTCAAGCATTTCCTAACGGCCACTGCGCTGATTACGCCCAAGCTGTTCCTGCACGTTTGGTTGGGGACGAGGATGTTTATGCTGATGGATAGGGATGAAAGGGCGCATTTGGACGGTTGGGCGAAAGCGTTGAATGTGGTGTATATCTTGGTAGGTTCGGCGGTGGGCGTAGCGACGGGTTGGATTGTTTGGAAGGAAACGAGCAAGGTTTTGGAGGCGATAGAGAGCGAGCAACAGCAGCAGCAACAGCAGGAGGAGTCGGAGCAAGGGAGGAGACGGGCTTCGAGGCTAGGAAGGGGTCATGACGGAGACGCGAGGGAGGATGCAGCCGGAGAAGCTTCGCCTTTCGTTCTTGACTTTGACGGAGATGAAGAGGAGGAGGGCGAGGAGGTGGAAGAGCAAGTTGGGAAAGGCTCTGAACGGTCGAATGGGGGAAAGGCCGAGCAGAGCTTGCTTCCTCGTTGAGACCAAGCAACATAGATAAATTACACACCTTCATACAGGGAACACTTTTTTTCAGCACAACCTTTCAGCTTCTCCGAGATTGGATGTGTATTGCTTTGTGAGACTAAACGCAGCAATCTTGGGCGTGCTTATTCTCAATCGCTATCTTCCGCAGAGGGCACAGCTTGATACGCTTCCCTTCTACCTCCACCACCACCTCCGCTTTGCCCGACCTGACCGATATCACTTAAGCTCACCCCAGACGTCTCTGGCAATTGCAGATACGTAAACCCGCAGCTTACCGCCGAAACCACACTGAACAGTCCGAAGCATCCTTGTGGCTTGATCAGCTTGACCAGATGCAAAAACGTTGCAGAGATCAACAGATTCGTACTCCAATTCGTCGCAGTTGCCAAACCCGCGCCTACACCTCTGACTTGACCGGAAAAGATCTCCGACTGGATCAGCCAGGGTACGATACCAAGGCCAAGAGCGTAGCTGAGCGTAAAGAGAACCATGAACGAGAGCGTGATGTACGGCCATGCGCTGCCCGATCCTGCCACCGCTGCTGCTTGCTCTGTCGAAGGCTGACCTGTGATGGGGCCAAGGTCGATCTGACTGAACCCGATAGCGACGAGGGCGAGGGAAGCTGCCATAGCTGCCGTGGTGTAAAGCAAGAGCTTCCGACGTCCCCAACCGTCAATGTAGCGCATGGCGATAATGGTGCCGATAAAGTTGGCGACAGCGATACCAACAGCTGCGGCGTTGGGGTTGGCGATGAAGCCTGCCATCAGCAGCAGTCGGGAAGAAAAGTACATGAGCGAGTTGAAGCCGGTCGCTTGTTGGAAGAATTGCAAGCCGCAGGCGATGATGAGTGCTCGGCGATGGGTGGGGTCGTGGAGGAGGAGCGAGAGCTTGCTCTTCACCTGAGTCGTGCGTTGACGTGCCGAAGAGGTGAGCTGGATCGGGGCAGCGGTTAGCCTGTCCAAGGTTGATTGCGGCTGGATGTCTTGCTCAGCTAGACCATGAGCGGACTGTGCTGCGTCAGGATCAACGTCTTCTCGCTGAGTAGTGCCTTCCATGCTGCGTGCTATGCGATCGATCTCGTTGTCGATCATCCGAACACTTGCACTTGGGTATATACGTTGCAGTACGCGGCGAGCGCGGATAATTCGTCCTTTTGCTACCAACCATCGCGGTGATTCATCAAGGTAGATCATTCCAACAAGCTGGAAGATCGCTGGTATTCCGCCTGCCAGCACCATCCAGCGCCAGCCGTGGGGAAGATTGTAGAATGCTGCGTCAACGAGATAGGCGATGACCTGACCACCGGTAACGAGCAGACTGTTGATGCCGACGATCCTGCCTCGCACTTTGGTAGGTGCTACTTCGGCCAAGTAAGTGGGTACGACCATGCTTGCCATGCCTACACCGAGGCCGACTAGGACCCTGCCGAGTACGAGCTCTCTTACTACTTGCGACGCTGCTTGCTCTAGCGCACCGAGCAGGAAAAGTATCCCAGATGCGACCATGACCTTTTTCCTCCCGAGCCAATCGGCCATTCTTCCTGCCACGATCGATCCTAGGATAGCACCGACCGTAGTCGCACTGACGATCAGTTCTTGCTCTCCTTCGCTAAGCTCGTGTCCTAGATCAGCATGTATCGCAACGAGCATACCAGAGGCTATCCCGGTATCCCAGCCGAACTGAAGACCTCCTAGGCAGGCTACACCTGTCAGTCGCGCCAAGTACTTCGCTGAGCTCAAACCCGAGTCGTCGAGCGGGCGAATATTGTCGTCCTCATCGTCGTCCCCGTCTTCGTTGTCCTCCGCGTCGTCCGAGCGCAGAGGATTGAACCGGTCGAGATCACTGAGCCTGTCCGTCTTTCTCCTAGTAGCTGAGGCACTTGAGTCAGCAGCAGCGCTTGCAGGATCTGTCATCTTTGTGCCTCCGACCACCACACCAGACCCTGCCTGTCCCTGTGCACCTGTATAAGATGATGGCAGCTCTTCGTTTGCTGGCGTTGAGAACTCGTCAAGCTCGAAGCTAGACCTGTTCGAGGATGTAGGAGAATGCGAAGAGATGCGGAACGAGGGCAGCGACGACGGGACTACCCGTCGCTTGTCTTTAGCTGTCTTGGCTGGAATCGTGGAAAATACCGTTCGCGAGCGATCTTGATGCAGTGTCCAGCACTTCAGGCAATTCTTGCATCCGCTTCGAACAAACGAGAGACAGTTGCTTGAAGGTGTCGAAATCGTAAAGAACCGTGCAAGTACGTATAGTTCACGGCATTGAGCTGAGGAAAGTCGTCGATGATGATGGAGGAGAAGAGATGACGCTTTGACCTCGAAGCGGAGTTGCTGTGGACCCTGCGTTCCTAGCCCCAAACCTCCACACCGCAAGCCCACAGCTGCAACCCACAGCCAAGACTTTACCACGCGACCGAATCCATCTCTTCGGGCAGCAGCGTGCACAATTTTGATCCAAAAAGCTGGACAGTCTTCTCCTCGAGGCTGTTGACGTATCGGAGGTGAGAAAAGGCAAAAAAAATCGGATTTGAGGCGACGGCGGGACTCGAACCCGCAGCCTTAGAGTTATTTTGTAAATCGAACTAAAACGTCCTTTTCATGAATCACAAGATAGAAGCTCTATGCGCTAGCCATTGCGCCACGACGCCTAAGGTTGCCATCTCGGGGCCATTGTTGCATACATATAGCATTTCACGCATCATTGACCTTCCCACATAAGACACATTTCCCTCACATTCAGTCGAGGTACTGATTGTGTCTGTGGAACAGTTGCCATTCGGCATAGACACAGACTTCACGACTGCAGACGGAATGGATGGATTCAATCACTGATACGGTCGATTGAGAAAGACGCATGAGCTACGGACTCTTGGGAATGTAGGCTGGTGCAATTGACTTTTGACTCATCCGCGGCCGAACCAGCCTCCCAACCAACCCTTCTTCTTGGCAGCGGCTTCAGCCTCAAGTCGGGCCTCTTCTTCCTCAGCCAATGCGTTACCTGGATCATAGGCGAGCGAGACATCTCCAGCCTCCTCTTGTTCCTCCTCATCGTCGTGGTCCTCGAAGTGCTCGGCTTCAGCCTCTTCCTCCGCGTCTTCGACTGACTGTACCTGCTCAGGCTGCTTGGTCGCAGGTGGCTGAGCTTTGGGAGCTTCCTTGACAGGCGCAGCGGTCTTGGCAGACGTAGACTTGCTCGCGACAGCAGCCTTGGGCTTAGCTGAAGATCTGGCTGCAGGCACGACAGTTGCACCATGCTGCTCTTGCTCGTACTCGGCCTTGACATCTTCCGGCACGCGCTGAGCTTCCTGCACCGAGACAGGGTCGAAGTCGATGTACTTGCGTGCGAGCTCTTGCAAAGCCTGACCAGCACGCGAGTCAGCCATGGTAGAAGCACCCTTGCCCTTCTTTCCATGACTGCTACGTTGGACCTTGAGAAGCGACTTTTGCACGCCGCGCTTCAAGTTGGCAAGCACCTCGTCGGAGTGGTCAAAGACAGCATCGGAACCGCTGCTCGACTTGAGACGAGGTGGGAAGTCGGCATCTTCCTCGTCGACGTCCTCAGCCAGCTCAGAGGCTTGACGGGCCTGTCGGATGTAGAGCTGAGCGCGGGTGAGAAGGAGTACAGCTTCAGCGTGGGCACCCGAGAGGGAGAAGGCCCGGGCGAGGTGACGAAGGATCTCGCTGCGGAACCACGCGGCCTTGGCCTCGACGAGACTAGAGACGTCAGGCTCCGACTCGATGAGCGCGATGGATCCCATAGCGACGAGACTTGTCTCGGCGGCATCCAGCAGCCTGGCGAGAGAAGGCACAGCTCGAGCACCGCGACGCTTTGACTTCTGCGCAGCGATGGCACGAGCGCGGTTCTCGCGAGCCAAAGCTTGACGAGTGCGGAGCTTCCTGGTTCCACTTCTGGCGGGCTTGCGGAGATGCGAGATAGCGGTGGAGCGGGCCTTCTTAGTACGAGAGCCAGGCGACTTCTTGCGAGGAGCAGCGGACTTCTTGGCGGCGATCGCTTCCGCAAGCTTCTGCTGCTTGCCCTTGCTCTTCTGACTGCGCTTCTGAGCCATAGAGCCAGCACCGGTGTTGTTCTTGCCCTTGAGACGAGCCTCGACACTAGACATGGCACGCTTCTCACGTTTCTCGGCTCGGCGCTCGACTTCAGCGACAAGACGCAGGTTGCGCCAAACACGGAGAGCGAGGAGTCGGTAGAAGATAAAGTCGTGAGCGGTCTGCAGGTCCTTGCTGGCGGTCTCGTACCTGGACGAGTGACTCTTGGAGAGCGCCTCGGCGTTGTCCTCCACAAGCTTGCGAGCAACGTCTTCGGCATCGGTGAAGGCGCTGAGGGCTCGGTCGAAGGGGTCAAGCTCGGTGCGACCGGCTTTGCCCAAACGGACGGTCGAGGTGGATGCGGTGCGAGAGCCGTCGGCGGACGACTCTCCCTGAGCAATCTCGCGCTTCTTTGCCTTGCGCTGGGCGTGCGAAAGACGAACACGCTTGCCGTCCTTTTTGTCGGTGGCAGCTGCGTTCGTCTTGCGGGCGGCAGCTGCAGTGTCAGCGTCTTGTTCACCAACAGCCTCGACAGTCACGGACTCTCGCAGAGCGGCTTCTTCCGATTGAGCGGCGACAATCGTGTCGAGGAGCTCAGGGTTGCGGACGGGGATCTGATGACCGTGCCAGCTGAGCGAAAGAGCTTGCTTCTGCCCCGTGCCAGCCTTGGCCTTGGCAGAGGTGAGCTCGTCTACAAGCTGAGCGTACTCGGGAAGAGTCTGTTGGCAGAGCTCGGGCGTGGCGATGCTGACGGCAATCTTGTCCATGTCCTGCTCCGAATCGCCCAGCTGGTAAGCAGAGTAGCGCATCTGGGCCTCGCCTGCATCGACGAAGCTGTTGGCGAGCGCTTCAGCGCGGCTGGTGGGGCTGTTGGTGGCGATTGCATTGAGCAGGTTACGGCTAACGGAGAGCAATTCGAGGGCCTTCTCCCACTGCGAGCGGTCGAATGCGGTAGTTGCCTTGGTGATAAGCAGGTAGGCAGCGGTCTCAGCACGAGAGAAGACATCGAAGCGAGCAGAAAGGGCTTGAACAAGTTGGTGCAGAGAGTTGGACCACTGCTCGGCACGGCGAAGTCGGGAGATACCGCGCTTGCGGAGCTGAGGGTTGGACTCGTCATCGAAGGCATCGGAGCGAAGCTCCTGCGAGTAGGCCCAAGCCCTTTCGGCTTCGAAGAGGAGCAAGTGGGCAGGTCGAACATCGTTGACGCTGGCAATATCGAGCTTCTTTGCGGTGAAGACGTTGCCGTGACCTTTAGCGTTGGCGCTCTGTGCGGCGGCCTGCTGAGCTTTCTTGGGCTTCTTGCCTCTTGCGGCCTTTGCATTCTTGGACTTTTTGGCTTCCTTCTTGTGCGAGCCGTCAGCATGGGTCAAAAGTAGAAGCTCGCGAAGGCGGTGTACCTTGGAAGCACAGTAGCGTCTGTAGCGGGCATAGTCTTGCTGACGCATACCATGTTCGTTGCGTGCCTCGCTGATGAGCTGAAGAAGTGGGAAGGCGATAGGATCACCTCCAGCCTGGGCGGCTTGGTCCTTGTTGGACAGATCGATCTCCATGGCGAGAAAAGTGACCTGTTGTCCGGATGTCGTGATGGTGTTAGGCGAAGCGCGTTACATCAAAGAAAGCGGGGTGGAGCTGAGAGCTGTCTTGAGTCGGAATTGGCATGACCGCTGCTCGCCTGACCTTCTCCAGGTTTCGGAGCCGATCTCCGATTTTTCGAATGAGTTGTTTGAGATCACAGTCAAACATTTTCCGCAAAATTCAAGTGTACACCTCACTCTCTCAAGCCGTATTTGCAGCCAGCCAGCTCTCCCGACCCGTCGTTTCGGCCTCTCTACTTCGTTCTCCAGATGGGAGAGGATGTCTCAGCCATCACCTTCCCGGAACCTTAGCAGCGTTCACTCTCTGACGAGCTATAGTCTTATCGGGACGCAGCATGTTTGATCTGCGATTTGCAGGCTTCTTGGAGCACTCGGCCGCGTAGTCGCTTTCACTCTGTTCGTATTCAATCTCGCCTTGAGCCTCGGCTTCCGCTGACTGCATGCGAAGCTTAACACCAGGCACGCTTTGGCTTGAGTAGCGAAGATGGAGCGGCAGGGTGCAAGGACGTGCATGAGCGGACGGCGAATTTAGAGGTTGACACGTTCGCTCGGCAGGGTGCTCCTTGGCCCGTGCAGAAAAAGTTGAGAACGTGGGGTCCTTCCTAAAAAAAAAGACATGCACGGTTTAAGCGCTCGTGTCACTTTCTGCGGCGTCGCCGTGCAGCAAGGCAACTTTCTTCTCGGGTTCCCACCACACTCAAGCTTCACTCTACTGGAGCAATCAGGTCAATCAGGTTCCTGTGACATATATCATGAAAAGTGTGCAGTCTATGCTAGTAACGGTAGAAAGAAGAGGGAACAAGCGGCGAAGGAGGGACCACCGTGTCGACGAAGGAAGCTGCGATAAGGCGGTGAGAGTGGCAGGGTGCAGATCAACACACATGCGGGATTGCGTCTCTTGACACCGGTTCAGAAGAAACACAAAGGTCTGTGTGGTAGGGTGTGGTAGGCGGGCGGGCAGCTTGTGCAGCCGATACTTTCAGCTGTAACCGACCAAGAATGGTGGCCCTTAACGCTAGACCCCTTTGCACGTTCTCCCCATTGTGCTTCTTGGAGGTCGCCGGACTCAGTGGACCGAGCCGGGCTGGGCTCTCTTCCGCCTGTGACCGACCATGAGCATTGTACTTGTACTTTTCACTCACGGCGAGCCTGAGTGTGTGAGAAGCAAGGCGGATAACCGCTTTGAGCTCTTTTACTCATTCACATCTGTTTCGCATGGTCCCGACCGCTGCTTAAGCTTTCAAAGCCTCTCATACTCGGCATTTGTTGGGTTCGGCGCCAAGCGACACGTCACGTCCAGCTTTGAATACTGCCATGCTAGTGTGCTGTCCGACGCCGTGGTGCTCATACTTTGCAAAGGCTCTTCTCGAATGCTGGTCTGCGTTGTATTCTTGTCGCTTCAGAGGCGTCCAGATGGCTCATGAGCTCGAAGAGAGAGGTTTGACGAAGAAGGGCCCAAAGCATGGGCTGGCTTGTGCGTGAAGGTGTCTTGTTGCTGTGGTCGGAAGAACCGATACAACGAAGCGAGTGCTAGGTTTGGAGAGGCAGCGGCGGCTTTCTGGCAGCTTTGCGGTCCATGAACCGGGCATGAACAGCCTTGCAAAGCCTCCGCACCCTCTTACCCGCTATCACATCAAGCGACGCGGGGTGAAAGGGTGTGCATGTATCTGTGTGCCCAAGTGTGTGTCGTCCTTTCGCTACTCGGCTTCCAAACGACATTCTTGTCCGGTGCTGCAGCTGCCTCCGTGTGCATGTCGCTGTGCTTCCACGCCACAAGCTTGGTGAGCCGTGCGCAACAGACGTGTGTCAAACGTTCCTTCTACAGAACAGACACATACCGACCAGCCTTTAAGAAGAACAAGCTTCATCAGTGTACCTCTTCTGTCCCACCACCACCACCTACTCGTGTTTGTCCCCTCTCTTGGGCCGTGTTCAACCCATCTCCTCCTGTCACAGCTCAACGCTGTGATCTCTTCCTCTTCGCCTTCACAAGCAGTACTCACACCTCATTTGCTGTGGCATCAACATAGAATTCCCAACAGGGTTCTGTCACTCCTTCGATTCATTCGCTCGCTCGCTCTTACCCCCCATTGATCAGCTTCCATCTTCAGCTTTATTGTACAACAAGATGCTTGGCTTCATCGAGTCTCGGGTGGCTGCCACGCCTTTGGCACACCTCTACTCTTATGCCCCTCACTCGCTCATCAACCTGACTGCAGTCCTGACTGCTTTAATGACCCTCATTGGTGTAGCAGCAGCCGTCAGCCAGAAGGTCCGAGACATTCTCGTTTTCAGCTACACCTGCTTCCTTCAACCTCTCGGCAAGACTGCCAACCAGGCCGAGCGCCTCGACAAATTCTATCAGAACCAGGCTTCCGGTAAGTTCAAGCCCCTGCTGTCAGCCGAGCCAGCCACCTAGAGCGAGATTGCATCGTACTGACGCTGCTGCCACAACCATGCTTCATTCTTTTTCTTCTTATCGCCAGTCTATGACTCTACCCGCTCCGGCCTCCTCAAGGGTCGCACCACCATGCTCAAGCTCTGTGCTGCTCAGCTCCGTGACATGCAGGCCTCCAATCCAGGCAAGCCCTTGGTTTGGGTCGACATCGGAGGCGGTACTGGCTGGAACATCGAGCAGATGAACGACTTCTTCCCTATCAACGAGCTCTCCCAAGTCTACCTCATTGATCTTTGTGAGCCTCTCCTCGAGGTTGCCCGCAAGCGTTTTGCTGCCAAGGGTTTCAAAAACGTCCAGGTCCTCTGCCAGGATGCTAGCAAGTTCAACATGCCCGGTCTCGCTCCCGGTCAGAAGGTCGACCTTTTCACCTGCAGTTACTCGATCTCCATGATCCCCCCTTTCTACGCCGTCCTCGACCGCATCAACGACTTCCTTGACCCTGTCACCGGTGTCTTTGGTGTCGTCGACTTCTACGTCTCTGGCAAGAGTGGTGCCGCCGAGAAGAGCCCCTGGATCGGCGGCGACACTCGGCGACAGTGCGGCTGGCTCAGCCGTTGGTTCTGGAGCATGTGGTTCTCCCTCGATCACATCGAGCTTCACCCTGCCCGTCGTGATTACCTCGAGCACAAATTTGGTACCATCAAATGCTACAATGGCCGCAACAACTTTATCATCCCCTTCATCGTTCGCATCCCTTACTACATCTGGCTCGGTGTTTCGCGTGAGCGCGACACCATCAAGGCTATCCAGGCTTTCGAGGTCGAGTCGGGCAACCGTGTCGTTGTGCCGCCTTCCTTTCCTGAGCTCGCCTACCTCCACACCGAGGACTCCGTCGCCACCGCCACCGCTACAGGTACCGACGCAAGCAGCCAGTTCGAGCCCACCCGTAGCCTACTCCGACGAAGGGTTTCGGAAGCGACCACAGAAAGCGACTCGGACTCGGACAGGCCCCTCAAGCTCGAACTTGGACCTCACTTCCCTTTGAGCTCTTTCCACTACCAGAAGCGCCAGTGGCGTCTTCCTTTCGTCGACAATGAGTTCAGCGACATGTTCCGTACCTGGATCTACGGCTTCACCTGGGAGGACCCTTATGTCGACATGGAGCACCTCAACCTTGGCCGTGATGATTCGATTCTCTGCATCACCTCGGCCGGTGACAATGCTCTCCACTACGCTGTCGCCGGTAAGCCCCGTAGGATCCATGCTGTAGATATGAACCCTTGCCAGGGTCACTTGCTCGAGCTCAAGCTCGCCTGCATCGCATCCTTGACCTACGATGAAATGTGGCAGATGTTCGGTGAAGGCCGCATCGACAATTTCCGCGAGCTTCTCGACAGCAAGATCTCGCCTTACCTCTCTTCACACGCCTACCAGTTCTGGAGGCTCAACACTCGCGCCTTTGACAAAGCCTTCTACTTCCGTGGATACTCTGGTCACGCTTTGAGGTTGGCCAAGTTCGCTTTCACCGTCACTGGTGTTCGCAAATGGGTTGCAAAGATGTGCCAGGCCAACTCGGTCGAGGAGCAGCAAGCTGTGTGGGACAAGAAGCTCCGCTCCACGCTCATCAACAAGCCCCTCATCCGCCTCTTCCTCTCCAACCCGGCTTTCTTGTGGAACGCGCTCGGTGTTCCCATGAACCAATACCAGATCTTCTTGAACGAAGGTGTATCTGCAGAACAGTTTGCCATCGACACTCTCGACTCGATCCCTAGCCGAAGCTTGATCAAGAACGAGAACTATCACTACCAGCTCTGCCTTATGCAGAAGTACACCAAGCAGAGTTGCCCCCTCTACCTCAAGCCAGACGGCTTTGCTGCACTCAAGAAGCAGGCTCTCGAGGAGGGTCTCGACTCGTTCCGCCTGCACACTGACTCGATCGTCAACGTGCTGCGTGGCTTCGAGGACGGTGCACTCACCCGTGCCATCACCATGGACCACATGGACTGGTTCGACCCTGTCCCTGAGTCCAAGCCTGCACCTACCCTCAAGGAGGCCCGCAAGGACTCGGACAAGTCCGTCTCGGACCTCGATCGCGAAGTCTGTGAGCTTTCGCGTGTCATCCGTACCGGTGGAGCCGTGTTTTACCGCAGTGCTGCCAAGAAGCCTTGGTACAACCAGCGCTTCGAGAAGATGGGCTTCAAGGTCGAAGCCATTCACATTCGTGAGACTGGCAAGCCTATCGACAACGTCAACATGTACGCCAGTTTCTACAAGGCCACCCGCCTTTGATTGTTATTGAATTGTACCAGAGGAATTGTTGCCAGCATCTTTGTCGTCGGGTCGCACCATTATCTGCTTGCAAGTCCTGCGCCTGCGACCATTGTATCCTTAGAGTCATTCACATCATTTCAATGAAAAGAAGTCATACTAGCCGAAGTGCAGAAGGATGCCCACTGTGCAAAATGAGATTGTGATCGCCGGTAGAGAAGGTGCTAGGGAAAGAAGGATGCTAGAGAAGAGGTGTGTCTGTGGGTTCGAAAGAGGAGCAGCTGACGCAACACAGGCAGCAGAGCACGTCTTTTGTGATTGGTGCGCGTTATTTGACTGGCCGGAGTAAAGCCCGGCAACTCACTTTCGCACGTCCGTGCCGCAATGCTGTAAAAGTGCGGGGCTGAATCTTCTGCTCGTTTCGCGTGTACACAAACCACCTTGACCTATCAATCTTCGACTAGCACCTCCATCTGTCCGTAGCACTCGCATTCCTACTTCCGCGCATTTGCCTCCTTTCAACTAGCTTGCATAGCAACCTCTCGGTGTGAGCCACTTTCCGTCTAGCATCGCACGAACCTTCGAAACGCCGAGCTTCGACCGCTGGAGGCTAAAACGTTTCCTCACTTGCTTTCAAGCTAATTCCATCCTCCAAAGGCTCAGCCTCGAGTCCAACGCAAAGTCATGGCGCCCACAGCAGTCACCACCGCGGCTCACCCGAGCGTTGCTCATACCTCCAGCAAAGCACCACAGCCAAGCAAAAGCGGTCAACAATCGCTCTCCTCCTTCTCAGACTATCACCTGGACTACACGCTCTGGAACCCCGACGCACCCACCTCGTCCTCTTCTCAACGCTTTGTTGCCTCCCTCCGCCAAGCCATGGTTGGGATGGGCTTCTTCTATCTACATGGTACACCGCTCGACGCCAAACGCCAAGGGATGTTCGACCTTGTTGAGCGATTCTTTAAGCTTCCAGTCGAAGAGCGACTCAAGATCGACATGGATAACAGTCGACATTTCCGCGGATACTGCAAGTTCGGAGATGAAAGGACACAGAAGAAGCAAGATTTGAGGGATCAGGTGGACTATGCGCCCGAAGTGGAGCCTGTGGTGGATGAGGCATTACTGGAGAAGTATCCGTTTTTGAACCTCTACGGGCCGAATCAGTTTGTGAAGGATGAGGTATGTGAGGGTCACAGAAGGATCGCACTGGATTGGTTCGAGACAGCAGAGGAAGTGTCGAATCAGCTGACAAGGGCAATCGAGCTAGCCCTGGGAGTGGACGAGGGCGAGCTGTCTCAGTTCCTAACCGGCAAGACGAAGGGCCGCACGGCGACGGCAGAGGAAGACGAGGATCAAGCGCTAGTCAAGCTCGGCCCTTTGCCGTATGCTAGGATGAAGACCATCCGCTATCCCACAGGTAACACGGTGGATGGCATCACCCGCTCTGATCCCTCAAGCACACAGGGTGTTGGTGCGCATAAGGATAGCGGTTGGCTAACGCTCTTAGCACCTTCCGCCGACGTTGGAGGACTGGAAGCTCAGGATTTCACTGGTTCTTGGCTCAGCGTTCCGCATGTTGACGGGTCGATCATTGTCAATTTTGGTCAACAAGTCGAATTCCTGACCAACGGCATCGTGCAAGCTGCAACACATCGAGTGGTCTCCAACCCCTCCGGAACACAAGATCGTTATTCGGTAGCCTTCTTCAGCTCTCCAGCGCTGAACACGTACCTCGAGCCTCTCAACTCGGATAGGTTTAGTAAGGAATTGGTCGAGGCATGGAAGAAGGCAGAAGCGAAAAGGAACGAGGGTGACATTGTAAGCGATGTTCCGAAGGGCGATCTTTTCGCAAGAGCAAACGAGCCGTTCGGGTGGATCAATTGGAGAGGGCTAGTCCGAAGTCATCCTGGTGTAGTCAACGCTTTCTATCGTCACATTGTTGAGCAATGAATAAGAAGAGCGTTTACAGCATTGATTTCTTCGAAGGCCTTAGCGCTCTCAGACGATAATGAGGAGGACCGAGGGAGCAATAGACCGGTGAGCACGTACCTCTCGCTAGAAACATTGTTCTTTCCAACTCTTCGGTAACAGCTAGCGAGTCAAAGCCACTTCCGCTCGGATCGCTCTTCCAACAGAGTTGCTTGAGCCTTTGCCCCGCATCAACGTGTTTGGGCCCATGCCTTGTACCCATCACTTGGTCCGCAGCGGTTCCAAGCCAAAACTTCCACTGGGTCTGCTTCATAGCTCAGCATGTGAATCACAATGCATCACCTGCTCGACCGAAATTAGTCAGTCTTGGCTATGTGTGGTGCAGCAGACTGGGAACCGTCGCAACAACTTCTCTTGACAAGATTGTCGAGAGAAAACAGCATTTGCAGCATTGCGGGGAAATCGAACAGCTGGTCGCTTACAAGTCAGTCCAGCCGAGCTGTTTGATTCGCCCTCGCTTGGTTTCGGTATTGGGGTTCAATGCTGTCACTGTGATAGCCGATGCTGACCGCTACGCCCAAAGCTGTGATAGACGGGATTCTCGTCGCTACGCCAAGTCACATGGTGTCCGACGTGACACGCAACAAGGCTCACTTCCAGACTAGCTATGCGTGTGTCACAATGGGAGTGAATGAAGGGCCAATCAACCTTCGCGGAGACTAAGATCCGCCTGATGCAATTACCACATCGTCGCTCGTACTAACGTCTGTCAATCGGTGTGCGACGCACGCTCAAGAGATAGCGTCGTGGCGTCTATAGCACGGTCCTCTCGAGTCTCTATTGTTGTGCTTGGCAACAATGACATTAGACGACTTTCTCTGGACCAGGAGGAGCTTGGATCCGCCGCAGAATTAGCGCGGTCTCATCCTGCAGCTTGCCGCATGCCGGTCTCTCGGCGGGATGGAATTCGTTGACGGGTGCGAACACATGTCCGTTTGCAAGTGGGATCACCGGTCGGTAGGGCGATCTATTTCCAACAGACATGTTTGGACCTCTGCTGTCGGTGATGATGGGGCCGCAGCACTGTTCTCGATCTGAGCAATGCGCGAACTGGTCGCAAAGTAGCACATCATTTGCCGCACAAGCAGTTCACACCAGCGCCTTGGGCCGAACGATCCATTGCAAGCCGACAAGTGTCGCATGTACATACCGAACCACCGAAGGATTTCCTTGCTTCCAGGTGAGGGCGTATAAGAAGGACTTACACCACTACACATCTAGTGCGGGTGCAAGGCGGCGACCCTCATCCTTTCTTCCTCCTTCCTCTCCTCAGTCAAGCCTTCTGCCAGTCAAGGCTTCCGTCGCCTTCGCCCTCTGCCTTGGCCAGCACAATTTCAAAAAATCGCTGCGTCGTCACGCCACCTCCCGCCGTCACAATGTCGCACATTCCCAACATGTTCCGCACCATCACGGTCGACGAGCTGACGTTCCCGTCAGCGATGAAGACGAACCGTGAGCTGCTCGCATTCGCGGATCTCATGATAAGGCCGCCAGCAAGCCAAGCACTTGAGGTGTTCATGGGATTTGATATTCTTCAGAGTCTCATCACGTTCATAGTCTGCGCCCACGTTATGATCAAGAAAGGACGCATGCGCGACGTTCGGATCTTCACTCTGAGGAAGAGTCCCTATGGAACCTTCATCGTTCCAAACGCCGTCTGGACTCTTCTCGCCGGCGTTTGTACCTATTTGGTTTCTTGGGCAGGGTTCTGTGCCTACATTGTATTCATACAAGAAACGGATCGCCCGCTGGCCGAGTGGCTCTTCTACATTCCTTTTCCATGGTGAGTTGCGATAGGTACTAATCAAAGGGACAAGTGTGCCCTCTGTTGTCATCGTACGGTAGCACAACTGACAAGACGACTTGCGCAATCGCGTCTGATGCCTTCCCGATCCATTCGAACGGTGGCGACCTCAGGCTTCCCTTAGCGCTAGCGGCCTTCTATAGTGCCTGTGGCTTCGTGCTCAGCTGCAGTCCTCGATCGCCTATTTCGAATCTGAGCACGCAAAGACAAATCGGTCAAAAGAACAGCAAGCTCAGTTGGGTTCATCTGCCTATCCCAAAGTCGGCGTGGTTGATGAATACCCTGATGTTCGGCGTTGGCGTGCTCATGTGTGGCTACAATTTTGTTATCACAGGGCTTAGTAGCCACCACAGGAATCTCACCCATCAACGGGGGCGTGATCTCTACGCGGAGGTGCTGAGCAAGCAACACACGCAGGAATGGCTTGATCAGGCACCAACACCCGAGCTGCTGGCTATGGTCAAGCTGGGCTGGTGCGATCTGCTCAACGTTTTTCGATGGTGCTGCGCGGGACTAGCTTCATACATCATTCTTGTCGGGATGATCGTCTTCTTGGTGCTTTTCTACAGCATCCCAAACCAGCTCTTCTTGATTGAGCATCTTTGTCGCATCTTTCCCGACCACCTACCCGAAAAGGACCTGCCTCCAAGCATTCTGAATGACTTACGCATGCTTCGAAAGATCGGATGGCCAAGGAAACTGAAAGGCAGCCACTACTCGGCCTTCAAGAAAACGTGGATGATGACGATGATCGGTCATGCGCAGTCCATCCTCCTACTACTAGGAGCGACGTCGTTTGCCGTTCCGCCCTTCTTCCTCTTCACCGTTCCCTGGAATAACGCTTTCGCCGGCAGAAGCTCGGATCATCAGATCCAATTCATCCTTGCGTACACCATCACGGTAGCCTTTCTCACGGCGTTCTGGATCACAGGGCTTTCGGCTACGCTTACATATGACGATATCTTCCGCGCTGTTTCCGGGCTTGGTAACGCTCAACCCGATGCGCAAGTTTCGAGTCAGACGTCTTCTGATCCGCAGCTGGGCAAGCGCGGCGGTATCTTCCGCAAATTTACAGGTGCAAAACTCGTCATTCCCACAGAGTCGCCCGCTATGGCGCTCACATCGCCTTCGCCCCGCGAAACACGTCCTTTCAGCCCAACGAGCTTCCTTCGACCCAAACCCAGCTTCGCTCCCTCGTCAGCCAGCTCAGCAGGCGAAAAGAGCAGAGCAGACTTTGACGATGGCGACGTTGACAACGGCGGCACCAACACACTCTTTATCACCACCGAGACCGTCGTTAGGGTGGATCACGAGGACATTGAAGCTTCAGCAGCAGGACTTGAGTCAATTCCAATGTATCCGCACCCTTTCAACCCTTCGGCCAATTCGTCTGCGCCGTACAGCTTTTTGAGCAAGAGCGCTCATCGACAAAGTCATTAACTTCCTTCCCTGTATACACGCTCTTTTATCGTCATCTCGTAGTACTCGTTCTGGATCTTGTATACTCGCACGCGCGTATTCGCACTTCTGCTTTCGTTGGCACAGCTGTGTGATTTGAGTTATAGATGCTATGAGACAGTCTGAATTGCCAGGACGAAGGACAAGTGCCGAGCTCGGATTTCGGCTTCCGTTCACGCCGAGTACGAGCGTTACACAAGAGCGTCCTACTTGGGCTCACCTTCCACCGCGCCCCTCCACCATTTGGGCAAACACGAATACGACTCCCTATCGAAACTCTGCTTCGGATCGCAATTGCACTTCCCATTATCATGATACTTCTTCCTATTCGCCGGACAATGGTTCCACGGATTATGGAAATACCCAATATCATCGAAATGATGCAACCTGCTCTTATCCAACAACGTCACCGCTGCGATCGAGTGCACCGGCGCGTCTCCCCACCTCTCGTAGAAGAATCCACCGCTCTTATCGAGGTACTCAAAGTATTCCATATACTCTTTTGATCGCCAGAAGCGAAGATCACCTACTTCGTAGTTACTCCAGAAATGGCATAGATTCCAGCCGGGTTCGAGGAGACGTTCGGGTTCGTCGGTCATAAAGTGCAGGCCGTTGTTTTTGGCGAGGTAGTCGGGGTGTTCGGCGAAGAATCTTTTCGTGGTGTCCCACAAGGTGGGGACGGTATCGTAATACTCGTAAAGAGCCATGGTGAAGCCGTACGTCTTGTTGTTCATCTGCATAAAGACGAAGGGGTCGTAGTCGATGTCGCAGTAGAGCTTGATGCCTGGTTCGACACGCCAGTAGAAATCGAGATCGAGGGTGAGAGGGTGGCGGAAGAAGAAGCCGGATTGGTAGCGACACATGTGACGGTAGCTCTCGGAGGAACCGTAGATGATGTCCTTCATCTTGACACGGGTCTCTGCGGCTTTGTCTTGGCTGATAAAGTCAGGGTAGCCCCAGTGTTCTTTGGGGATGAGACCGAACTTGCATTCGCTACGGGTCATTTGTTGGACGCCGCGCTTGAACTCTTCTGTGAAAGGCTCGTTGTTGAGGAAGATCCAAGGGTAGCCGTACTTGCGGTTGAACTTTTCTTCGACATCGCGCATGGACTCGCGCATGCTTTGAAGCTCCGAATTCCTAACGAGGACGATGAAGCCGGCTTTGGCGCGTGGTGCTTGGTTGGCCATCTGAGGGATGAAGGTGGGAGGGTAGAGGTTGCCGTCGTCGCCGACGGTGGCCCATTTGGTAAGCTCGTCGATGGAGGAAGGTGTGCCAGGGTTGTGAGTGTACATGTCAGCGACCGAGTTGGGTGGCGGATAGGAGGCTACACCATTGGCGCCTTTCTGCCAAGGACCCGAGAAGCCGGGTAGCGAATTCCAGCCGTTGCGGACATTCTGCACACCATTGGAGGAGAAGGAGAGATAGGTGGAGAAGGTAAGGAGGAAGAGAAAGACGGCGACCAGCACGATCAGCCTCTGTGGACGACGGAAGAGGGCATCGAGAAATCCGGACGCCATGATGGGTGGTACAGAGCGCACGAAGCGGGTTGCCACCGATAGACAAGATGTTGAAGATGCTTATGGGAGAGCTCCGATCGGGATCGTCGATGCGCGAGAAGCCGACTGCAGGGTTGCGATGCCAGAAAATGAAGCAGCTCGAAGCTAAGGTCTTGTGGCTGCAGACGGGAACGGATCAGCTGATGAAGTCACTGAGAGTGTGATTGACAGTGGCTGAACCTAGCGACCGGCGCTTTTGTGAGGATGTGGGTTTTAACTCTTGTTCGTCTGCGAAGGAAACAGGGGGAACAAGGAAAGGGTTGTGGGAGTGAAAGAAGTCGGAGGGAAGGAGGTGATGTTGCTTGGAGTGTATCTTTTGTGAAGCTCACTTTTCAAGTGCAGTGCCAAGCAGCGGAGGGGCCAACAACCTGCAAGAAGAAACTTGCGAGAGAGCACAGCACAGCACAGCACAGCATTTCACGGCAACTCGAGCCGCTTCGAAATCACAAAATCACAATTTGACGTCTTTTATGCCGAAGAGCGAAATCACCTTCGAGTCCCAACTAACACTCACACAGCACAGACAGAAGCTCGACCGAAGACCCTTCTTTTTTGGCTTTTGACTTTGACTTTTGAGCTTTTCGTGCAGCTGCTTCTGACGCCAAACCAGAACGACAGCCGCCTGACGCGAGCGAGCAAAGCACACACCCGCGGATCCAATTGATCGTTTAAGGGTCACCACTTCGCTCGTTGCTCAGCACGCGTGGAGATCTGATATCGGCAACAACATCAGGTAGCTTGTCTTCTTGCTTGCCAAGTTGCACTGAACGATCTCCAACTGCAACTTGCAAACTGCTTTGCTCGCGGTGCAGGTGTGCGACTGAGCCACCGACTTACTTTGCTGCTACGTCCTACATCGACCTGTCTGGCATCTCTTCACGGCTCGACATGGCTTCACGCAAAGAGACATTGACATGAAAGTCAATCACTCCGACTCAGAGAGCTCAATGCCCTCTGTGGTCATCTTGCTCCCTGGTCCTGATGACGAATCAGCCGACGAAGGCTCGAAGTCATCCTCATCCTCAACACCTACGAAGTCGCCGTCAACGCCGCAGAAACAGCTCGGCAAAATCACGATCACGACCACTACCTCCTCATTGTCTTCGCCATCACAATCTCGAAAGGCGTCTTCTTCGTCGTCTACATTATACCCATCCAGGTCATCGCCTTCCACATCACGTCGAACCTTGCAGCCCTCTTCCTCGTCGTCATCATCATCATCGTCTTCCTCGCTGCTAAGACCTTCATCAAGTCGCCGAGCTCCAAGTCCTGCGTCTTCACATTCATCGGCACTCTCGGCCGGCAGTCACAGGAGCCGATCCCGTCATCACAATCGCCAGTTCATAGATGGTACCGACCCTTTTGGTCCCGACACCTACAGATCAGCAAAGCGCGCGCACGGCACAAAGGGAGCCACCTACACCTGTCAATGGCGGTTGCGAGACAAGAAGGGCCTCCTGGACCCCAGAGGTCACATCTACTGCCACTGCAAGCTCATGACAGCCGACCTCTTGGCAAAGCACGTTCTCGCACAGCATCTTGCTCCTCATCATTCTTTACCATCTCGCTCCAAGATTGCTTGCAAGTGGGGCGGCTGCTTCAATCGGCATTATGATCCTCCAGGCCTTGCTTCTCACGTGGTGCACGACCACTTCACACAGCAACTCGGATACAAATACGCATGCATCGTCAAAGACTGTCCCGTTAGGACTGTCTTATCATCGACTGAGGCTCTTCAACGCCATCATAAACAGTATCACTCTGATATCGTGGAGCCGGAACTCTTTCGACCCTTCTGGCAACCTCTTCGGAGCAAGGCTGACGCAGACGAGATAGCTACCCTCTTGTCGGCTTTGCGCGAACACGCAGCGGTACCCACCTATCTGACCAAGAGGATCCGCGTATCAGAACGAGCAAATCCAAAATACGTTCCCATGACCCAACGAGAGCGTTCGGATCTCGTAGCAGACTTCAAAGCAAGGTACATGGATCCAAGAGAGATGCATGCGGGCGAGGAGCAAGACGAGCAGCCTTGGGATCGTATCCACAGGAAGTTTGACAAACGGGCCGGTTATTTGGCTAGCATGGAGGAAGCCAATCGAGCAGTTCTCCGCGGCACAGAGTATGACGAGGAAGATCTTGAGCGCGCTATCCGCGAAGGCCTGGAATGCGTGGAGATTGACGGCGTACCAATCATAAGAGAGATCGAAGCGGGCATGAAACGAGCTAAGCTCTACGGCGAAGAACCTTCCTCTCCGTCTCATCAGACAACGCTGTCTGCACCTTCAGAAAAAACGTGCGAGGTGGTCCTGCCGGAAGTGTCATTCGAAGAGCTAGAAGAGACACTAGGCCCAGCATCACTGGCATCGATCGAGCGCGAGATGAAGTTCGACGCCTTCCAATCCAGACAGCGCCGATGGATAGACGACGTTCTCAAGATTGGGCCAAAGTCTTCTCGCGCTGCTCCATTACCAAGGACCGATCTCGCCTTGATTGCAGATGCACAGGAAAAAGAGGACGAGGCGGCAGAAGATTGGGCACCTCCATTGCGGCTTGAGCCCTTCCATTCGGCCGCAAGATGCTGGATGGCACCGAGTGAGCCAGGCCAAACGCAGCGACCGGCGCGAGCCATTCGACGAAAAGAGGGAGGTCGACCGGCAACGCATGCGCAAGTCAAGACCGAAGCTCTGCCATCGACTTCCGAGCGGGCGATCGCATCACACACTGCACTACCGCTCGGTGCGCCAATATCACTCAAAAGGGAGCGGGAAGAAGACGCAACATCACACTCAAGTCAACGCAACGCCGAACCACCAGCAACGCGTATCAAGCTTGAGAAGCAAATTCCTTACATAGATTTCACAGCCTCCGACGCTGAAAGCCAGACTGACACCCAGCCAACCAGCCCACTTGAAGAACTCCGACCCTCCATCTATACCGAGCTTGGCACCTCTCCTAGCAATGGCGGGATTGTGCCTAAGCAACTACTGAGCAAGTGGGAAGCTCAAAGAAGAGCTATGGCTGGTGCGAAAGATACCCGCCTCTGATCTTACCTGCATCAGACCCAGACTGGCTCCAAACTGCTCCATCTCCTGCATTGCTGCTGTATCTCTCGCTGTGAGCCAGTTAGCAAGCTTCACAGGCTCCACTTCCTGACCCTTCAACTTACTTGATGGGTTTGAGATCTGTACAGTAGCAATAGTCAAGTCATACTCAATCAATAGCGTTGCTCTTTTGTGTGAAAGCGTGCTACTTTGTCATGATTTCCAAAATGAAGCATGGCTTTGTTTGGCCAATCATTTGATCAATGCAGCCTCAACTTGCCTATCCTGCGGCTCTGAGCTTGTTGCAATTCCTCTTGTTTACATGTCTCTTGCACAAGTAGCTCCACATTGTGTATGCTTGACCTACTTGGTGTACTCACATCTCTTTCAATAGGATCATCATCTGCTCACAACATCGTCTTTGTCTGTACCCATTTGGCATGGCAGAGCTACTGCATTGTGCAATCATAAGAGTGGATGCTGCTGTGATGTACACACCCTGCATCATTGCAGATGAGAAAATTGTGACAGGGATATCCAATCTTGACCATGTTTGAATGCATTTTGATGTGTTTTCATGGGGGCTACCACCTGTTACGCGTGGGAACGCCCTGGGGTTTGGAAAGTCTGGGAAGTGGAGCGCAAGCTACGCGGCTGCGCTGCGCTGCGCTGCTTCCTGGGCAAGTTTTCCGCCTCAAGCCCTAACACCCGGCCGTCACGTGATCAGGAGAGGACGACCCAAGGGCGCAGTGCAAGCTTAGCCCCAGCACTTGCGGGTCCGCACCGCATTGACTGCGGCGTTGCCACGGGGGCCGGCGCTCAGCTGCTGGCAGCGCGAGGAATAGTCTGGCGCCAGGAGGTCCCCTAGAGGAGACCCCGGCGCCGCCGCCACACTGATCCCTGTTAGCTTTGTCGATTGTATTCTATTCTCACTAGAGTCATTGATTGTCTCAAGACACCCCCGCTGTGCACAAATCCCCCGCCAGTGTACCCGGCGACCCCGCGCTATCCCTGCAACCCCCACAAGCCCCAAGCCACGCCCTGCTCCAGCACGACGCGGTCTCCAGACCCTTGGCGCTTAACACCACCATATAGATTCAGGAATGCAATGTCCCTTTGCTGAAGGTGTTTCTGGATGAACATGGCTGTGACTGTCCACCTGCAGTAGATGAGAATCTTGTTAGGCCTTTGACAACGCTCTGGTGCAGGTGGCAAGATGTTGTTGAATGCAGCCATGGGACAATCCCCCTGCTGGTTCCAAGACTTGATCATGCAGTCAATTTTTCTACAACAATAACAAGGATTGGGATCCCTCCCCTGCAACTGCAGGATCTTCTATCACTTTCTCAGACGTGTAAATCCCTCTCCTGGCTTGCACAGCAATGTCTTTATTGTGCTCCTGTTGTTGAGTCCTCAACTTCACTTCAACAGCTCACTTGTTCCCTTGATGCCAAACCAAAGCAGATGGATTTGGCACCTGTTTGCAAGCCCTTTATCTACACACCAACTACAAACCATGCAAGATGCCTTCCTGAGCAACAAGCTCCTTAAATATTGTAGGCTCTACAAACACACTCCAAACATCCGATGCCTCCACATCGATATCAGCCACAATGAGAGGAAGCTTGCATGGTTTCTCAGTTCCCAGACACTTTGTTGACCACAATGCCTTTCAATCTCCAAGAGCAATGGAGATATGCCAAATCTTTTCACAGTCCCTGGCTACTAGCCTTTCTGGATGCCAAATGAGCAAGATGCTGTTTGCACTCCTCAAGAAGCTTGTTCGACAGATTCTGGCTTGGCAAGCAAGGATAGTGCAAAAGGCCGGCTAGGGAAGGATGCAGCACCTCTGTAGAGTATGTGCATGGTGATCCATACCGGTGCTTTGCAACATCTTCTGCTGTGTTGCCAGACTTGACCTTGCTTTGTTTGATGGCTTTTGACAGCAGTTGGATGCATTCAGCCTTGATGCTGTTGGTAGCATCAATGTGCTTTGATGCTGGCTGGCAACTAAATGGAATGTGCACACCATGTAGCTGTTACTTTTGTTTTGATCCCAGCCCTGCTTCAAGAGGAAGGGTCCAGCAGTCTTGCCACCACCAGGATTGTGGTAGTCTTGCATGGCCTTGCAGAAGCTGCTCTGCAACTTCTTGACCTGTTGGTGAAGCTTGGTGTGCATGATGCAAGCTTTCACCATGGGTGAGCTCTGTTGTAGTGAACAGGCACACTGATAAAGTCAAAATCAAGGGGATTGGCATTGGTCCTTGTCAAGCTCTTGACATCCTTGTACTTGTAGTCACTTGCAGACAGCTTGGCAAACAGGTTGCTTTGGTAGATTTTGACATTGTAGGGCTTGTTGCTCAATGCTGCCTGGTGGCTGATCAGACCAATGTACATGTTCACCACTTTAGCAGTGAGTGTCTTGCCATCAGCTGCAGCATGAGACAAATTGACGGCTTGGTCAGGAAGATTCATGTGAGGTGGTGACTCAAGAGGAGCAGCTGCAGCATGGAACTCTTCAAAGCAGGCCCTTCTACAATTTATTCAGAGGGCAACAAATTGAACTGCCCTCAGCTGCTTTGCAGAGGACACCATTTTTCATCTTTGTGGCAATCAAGGTTTGCCTTTGCACAAGATGTCTGCAAGCATCATTGACCATGAGAGTGGCGCAAAAAAGTAGCACATTCAGGATGCTGGCTGCAGCAGACTTTGCACATGACACCATCAGCCAACTGGCAGTGTGGCAGAATCTGCCTTGGCAAGCTTGCAATGATGGCTAAATTTATTATGGAGGATTCATGGGATTGATTCTCTTTGTCTCAAGCCATAACATTGCATAACACATGAGAAACCTGTACCATGCTGCTTTGTTCAAAGTTGTCAAGTCTGTTGATGTCTTGGGTCAGAGGTCTTTTTTACGTAGCAGAGTGCAGCGGAGCAGGACATAACACAGCTTACATGACGCTGAGCAAGAATCAGACAATGAAACATGTTCAGAAAGTCGACATGTTCAGAAAGTCGACAATGATTGCAGAGATCATGAGGATCAGTCATGTGGTACTCAAGTCGGTTGCTTGCATCTTTTCGATCATAACGTTGCCGATTTATTCAAGAGGCGCAGCACACAGAAGACACGAGCGCAGAAGAATATGTGTGTGCGAGTAATTCATTGCTGTTTCGTGGTGACACGTTCCTGTGCAGCGAAAAGCTGCATCTTTTAAGCGACACGAATCTTCCTCTTCCTAGCGGCATTAGCCTCGATCTTGGCCCTGACGGTTTCCTCATCAACATCCAATCCTTGCCTCTCGTAGATCTCCGAAGTCTTCTGAGCCACATGTTGAGCCTTGATGTACTTGAGAGCTGCCAAGTTGAATCCGATGGTCGCTTTTTGACGTGCCAAAGCTTGACGTAAGTGCGATTTGAGATCGAGCAACGTGGGGCGCATGACGCGGTTGGCAACGATCTGATTGTGATGCGTACGGAGGAGGAAGAAGAGAATGCGTGAGACGAGAGGGATATTCCATTCCTTTCGTGCCCAGTAATCGAGATATTTGAGGAGCGAAAGGACCTTGTCGAATGGCAGGACGAGGAGTGCATCGTCGAGTTGAGCGGGAAGAATCTTTTCGACAACGCGCAAAACGTACTTTTGGGCACTCATGTCTTCGTCAACGGGTGAACGGCCAAAGTTGCCGCGTCCGTTGGAGGCATTTTCGAACTCAGCGACGATGAGAGCGTGGAATGCGGGTTCGGCGTGACCAGCTGCGCGGGCGGCGGTGCGTGCTTCGATGTCGGCATCGCCAGTCTCGAGCGCTTCGATAAGTCGTTCTCCTGCCATCATGGTCTCGGTGGTGCTCTTGGATACTGCGGTGGCTTCAGGACCAGAAGGAGCGCCATTGCCTTCGGCATCTGGGTCTGCACCTTCAGCAAGAGATCCGATGGCACGTTCATCGTCGTTCCTGTTCTGACCTGCGCTCTCGAAAGCACGTTCCATCTCCCTTTCTCGCTCTTCCTCGAGGAAGAGAGGCTCGTCGGTCTTCTCCCATGTGCGAATGGACCTGTCGGCACCGGCAGTAACGACGACCTTGCCGCTGTGACCCGGCGCAACAGCCCAGACCTCGCCGTGATGGCCCTCCAACTGCTGAATCATCTGGAAATTGTCTCCATCCCAGTGTTTGAGCAAGCCGTCTTTACCAACAGTCCAGAAATGGTGCGAATCACCTTGACGACCACCCATTAGACCTCCACCTTGCTGTCCGCGCTCGAAGCAGACACCCATGATGCTCTCGTTGTGCGCGAAGATGGACTTGTGACAATCACCAAAGTCGAGACCCCAGATCTTGACGTTCTTGTCGGCGGAGACGGTGACGCAGAGCTTGCTGTCGGCGGAGATGTCAAGCGAAAGGACGGGAAGCTTGTGACCATACAGCGAAAGGAAGAACTTGAGCGAGTCGGCGAAGAAAACCTTGACCGTGTTGTCGAGGAGCGAGAGGGCAAGAAGCTTGCCGTTGGGAGAGAAGCGGGCGCAGAGAACGTCGTCGGTCATCTTGAGGGTTCTGACGTGCACCAATGCGAGCTGAGGTGGGGCTTGCGGCTTGCCTGCGCCGTTCTGGCCATTAGCAGCGCTGTCGTTAGCATCATCATCGTCGCTGTCGTCCTCAGGCACCTGCATCTCGAACTCCCAGAACTTGACCTCCTTGTCAGCACTGGCAGAGACACACCCGAGTCCATCTGGCTGAACAGCAACGCTCCAAAGAGGACCTTGATGGGCATCGAGCGTCTCTACGGCAATACCTGCGCGAACGTCGAAGCTGCGCAACGTACCGTCCTTGCATCCAACCAAGACGTGCTGATCTCCTGGCAACCACGCGACGGATAGTGCATAACCACATGGAAGTGTTCGGATGCAACGACCAGTCTTGACGTTCCAGATCTTGAGTTGACCTGCTCCACATGCAGAAGCAAGCAGGTTGTCGTCCGAGGACAACGCTACTGCACGAATGTCGGAGCGGTGACCAGGAGCCTCGAGTGCGCTTGCAAGTACAGGCTCGATAGGGTTGGCCTTTTCAGCTTTGGAACGAGGTGGAGCTGGTACGCTGTAGGTCTCAAGTGCGTTTGTGGAGAGAGCGCAGAGGACGCTGAGGCCGAACTTGTTGGAAGCTGTAGATCCAGAACGCGGTGTAACAAGCGAAAAGCTCTTGAGCTTGCCAGCTACAGGACGAACGTTGGTGTAGGCTTCGATGCGGTCGAGCCACGTCACTTGGTCTAATGCTGAGTCTGCAGTGGGTTCCGAAGCCGCAGCTGCGCCTTCCTTTGCGCGCTTCTTGTCTGCCTTCTCCTTGTTACGCTTTCTGCGACGCTCCATCTTCTTGGTCATCTCTTGAGTCGAACGCAGACGGAAGACTTGGACGGCCTTGTCGGTGCTGGATACAGCAATGTAGCCTTGACCGTGTGCAGATGCTGATGCGGTGGCACTGTGTTGACGCTTTGGTACACCACAGAATTCAATCTGAGAGACACGATGCTTGCCCGAGAGCGGGATAGTGCCTTTGGGGATGAGAAACTTTTCGGAGGAGCCGGACGCTGAGTTGTCGGCAGCAGAGACGGTTTGAAGACCCCGCGATAACGCCTCAGCAGAGATTTCCCACACCTTCATGTCACCATCGGCACTTCCGGTGAGCACGAGTGCTCCTCCATCGGCAAAAGCGTTGCGGTCGGTGGCTTCATCGTCGTCTTCAGTTGACTCCTTTCCTTTGGCGGAGACCTGCATGGCGAGGGGAACATCTTGCGACACGGCCAAGCTCCAGATCTCGTTGGAACCGTGGACGACAGTCTCGACGCAGTGCTGCAAGGAGAGATCCCAAAGCTTCAAGAGACCGTCTTTGGATGTGCTGAGTAGGTAGCCGGCTGAGTTGGACTCGACGTGCACAGCGGCTGAGGATGAGGGTCCGTCAGGGTTGGCAATAGTCGCAGGAAGCTGAACGAAGGCGATGGCAGTGACGGCATCTCGGTGTCCGCGAAGACGGTAAAGACCCGTCTCGGCTACCAGATCCCAGAGGATGATGTCGGTGTCGAGACTGGCACTGGCAACGCGGAGGCCCTGAGAGTCGAAGGTGAGAGCAATGACGGCCTTCTTGTGGCCGTTAAAGGTTACTGCAGTCGTGTTGGTTTCAGCAGACCAGAGTCGAATGCTTCCATCTTCGTATCCGACGGCAAACATGTCAGGGTCGGTGGGCGATCTGGCAAGCGCAGTGACCTTGGAGCGGTGGCCAATTTCGTGCCAGGTAGCGATCAAGGTGCCACGACGGACGTCCCAAACGAGTACATCTTCGAGAGCGGGAACGAAAGCAGTCTTGGTGTCGGCATCCAGGATTGAGTTAGAGGATGCGGAGGCGATGAGACCGAAGGCCGAGGTTGGCTCGTGGCGGAGGTAGGAGCGCACCATGTTGGCGGTTGAGACGTTTGAACGCCGCTATCTCGAGCAAGAATAGGGTTGGGATTGGCGGCAGCGTAAGCTGATGTGCTATGGATGGTGATACTTGCTGCAACTGTGGATGAAAAGAAGTCCAGGTCGAGGGGGTATGAGGTTGTATGGTTAGAGAGAAGAAAGACTCTGAGAAAGCATAGGCTTAGTTGAATTAGACAGCTCAGCAGCAGCCAAGGCTAAATGCAAGAAGTTCCCAAAATTTTTGGAAGAAAAGTCAAAAAGTAAGGGTCGTCTGAGGCGGAACCGAGAAGGGAAAAAAAGTCCGCTTGTCCTCCACTCGAGACCAATTCCTCTCGCGATGTAACAGTTAAGGGAAAAAAAATTGAGTGCAGATGATGATCATGCTCTCGAGACAGTGAGATGCACAACGGTTATCAGATTCATTGTTTGCGACCGAACCGCCGACGCACTGAACGAGCCACTAGCGACACGTAGACAAAGCGAATGCCGCCTGAGCCACACAGGTTGCTACTGCGAAGCTTATATTGGCAGTCAATATCATGTTGAACTCCCGGCTGAGGCGAGGCGAGTATGGAGAGATGGAGGGGCTTTGACCGAGAATGTGTGACGATTGTGGCAGCGTCAGACTAGTTGCACCAAGTAGGAAGCAAGCGATCTTGTTTGTGCCGTAGAAACATTCGCGTCACATGGGCCGATCCGAGGAAACGAGGAACAGCTTTAACTTAAGCTAGCTCGGCGGCGCTGCAACGATATTGTGTTGGCTACGCCACTGCGACGGTTAGGCAGAGCCCTTCCGAGATGGAAAGGCGGACAAACAGCCTGCAGAAGCACGAGCACAAGCAGCCGCAGGAAAAGCGGAAAGATGCAGAATCGGAAAGTGGGATTTTGGACTCGTGTGGGATTGATTGCAGCAGCAGCAGCAGCAAGCGAGAACGGTGTTCTTTTTTGTGGCGGTGATGCTGCTTGCCTTGTGACTGACTGCGTGAGTGACTGTACCAGGGAATACCCAGATCGCGCCCTGAAGCGGTAAATTCGTCCAGTCTCGCCAGAAGCCAAGCCAAGCCAAGCTGAGAAAGCGCGTCGGCCTCGCCGCTTTCGTCGCCAATTTTCCAGGGTCCATTTCCATCGCATCTCGATCTCACCACATCATCGCATCACAGAGATTGCATCACATCTTTCCTCACCTCTACCATACCCATCTTTCACCCTTGCAGCTGCTACAGTTCATCTTCTACAGTCATAACCGCTTCTTCGCTGTTTCACTTGCAACCTCTATCAGCAGCGCATCCGACACGATCGAGATCCGATCCACGCGTTCCCATCTTCCGATAGCGTGTCACGACCGGTCATCTTCTTGTAAAAGACTGTTCCGCTCAACCATCTCGATACACAAACACATCTCCTGCATATAGATCGTATCCGCTGCACGTGCCTCCGCAGCCCAACCGTGGCGTTCGACAAACGATAACGGTTGACCGACTGCTTTTCATTGGATCGCCCATGGATTCTTGGCTCTAACTTCCAGCACGCTCCCGCGCTCTTCGCACGTCTCCTTCGACAGAGGCTCCATAGCCCTATAGAGACCTGTACGCGCCTCCGTGACAAAGGGCATGACATGGTGGTCGAAGACGCTGCCAACGCATCCACTCAGGGCAATGCATCGCCCCTGGCAGAGATCGATGCTCAGCCCGCATCACATCCACACGACGCTGTAGATACTGTCACAGAAGGCGATGCTCTAGCATCCACAGAGGCTCTACCTTCATCGGAGACACGACCAACTTCGTCGATAATGGCGGAACTCTCCAGCTCGAATGTAAACGGTGATGCAAACCTTGCTTCTTCTTCTGCGTCCTCTCTGCCAATCGCGTCATTCCCAGCCGACGCTGATATGGCGGTAGTCTCGTCTCAGCCTCCTCAGCATGCTTTCGCCCCCTCCGCCCTTCCCGAGATACCCGACGAGGTCCTCACCCTAGAACCGGACCACTATTCGGCGGCCGCTGCCGCTGCCGCTGCAGCGACTTCTGCGTCAATAGAGCAGCATATGCCATCGACGGATACCAACATGGATGACTATCGTACCGCCATCAACGCGCCGCTGCCATCCATGCTCAACAGCAACGCGATCCCTCTCGAAGAAGACGCTTCTGGAGATCTTTCGGCTTCATCCAATGAAGCGCTTACACTTACATCGACGGTCTCGCGGGGCAACTACCATCAGTGCGGATCGGCGCGGCGCGTCAAGGTCTACGAGCTCAAAGGAGAGACTTGGTTCGACAGAGGTACCGGTTACTGCGCGGGTGTCTATGACGAGACTGTCGATGAGGCTCTTCTCGTCGCACGCAGAGAAGAGAAATGCCAATTTCTGGAAGGCATTGATGTGCCAGCCGAAGGAGATGTCGATGAGAACGAGCCAGTGCTAGGAGATGGTACAACAGAGGAAGGCGCCAAACCACCAGCACCTCAACCGCAGCCTTGTCAGTTTGTCGTTGTCGTCAGCGAGAACCTCGAATCCGAAGACATCCTCCTCGCCAGCAAGGTTGTCAAAGAAGAAGTCTATCAACGCCAACAGGATACGCTTGTGGTTTGGACAGAGCCTACGGGCGTCGACATGGCACTCAGCTTCCAGGAGGCTGAAGGCTGCAACGAGGTGTGGGAGTTCCTCACTGAGGTTCAAAAGCATTTCATGGGTCTGGCAGAAGAAGCCCTCACCGACTCTCCGCCTACAACGCCAAATCCGCAATCGCCCACAGGTGTACTCGGCATGTCGGCTTCCAGCTCCGGTCTCGAGCCATTGCTCACCAACATGGGTGAATACAGAGGCCTCCCCGAACCAACACTTGCCAACCTCGAAAAGATCGACGCCATGATCAAGGACGCCACTTCGCGCGGTCTCATGATGCGCGAAAAGCTCACCACCTGGCTCATGGACGCCCACTACATCCGCAAGCTTGTGCCCTTCTTCCACACCGTCGAGGAGCTCGAGGCATTACCGTCGCTGCACATGCTCTGCACCATCATGCAGACTATCCTACTTCTCAACGACAGCTTCCTGTTCGAGTACATCCTGCAAGATGATGTCTTCCTCGGCGTTGTTGGCATGCTTGAGTACGACCCGGAGTTCCCTCGTTTGAAAGCCAACTACCGCGATCATTTGACACAGCGAGCTCGTTTTAAGCAAGTGATCGACATTGGTGATCCTATGATTGTCGCCAAGATCCACCAGACCTATCGTCTACTCTATCTTCGCGATGTCATCCTGGCTCGTGTGGTCGACGACCCTACCGTCTCGATCCTCAACTCGTTCATCTTCTTCCACCAAAACGACATTGTCAACTACTGCTGCCAAAACGAAGACTTCCTCTGCGAACTCTTCCGTGTGCTCACAAACGCCAAGGAGCCCGAAGAACGACGATCCGAAGGTGTCCTCTTCCTCCAACAGCTTTGCGCCATGGGCAAACTCATCCAGCTTCCAGCACGTATCTCGCTTTACCGCACATTGACCGACTGGGGTTTGCTTAACGTCTTGCAATTTGCGCTCGAACGCCTGGGGCAGACTGCGCGCAATGCCGCTGCCGAGATCTTGATGACCATCATCGAGTACGACGCCAACAGCGTACGCGCTCACGTCGTGACGCAAGTCGAGCTCAACGATCGACCTCTGGTCAGTATGATGATCGATATGTTGCACAATGAGCGTGACCATGGTCTCAAGACACAGATTGCAGAGGCCATGCGCATCATCTTTGACGTGGCATCGGACGGAGGACCCATGGCAACACAGGCACAAGTTTTGTCGGTGCAGGGCTTGAACAAGGCCAAGGCGGATCCGGATCGCTTCTTGACGTGGATATACGAAGCCGAAATCGCACGACTATGCACGCCCTTCAACTCTCTTCCGGACTTCCGCGTATTGTCGAAAGGCGAAAAGCTTCCCATGCAGCCTCGACACCGTTCGGCGCTGTACGGCCATCTCTGCGATTTGCTCTGTCACATGATCGCGCATCATTCCTTCAGGAGTCAGTATTTTGTGCTCACCTCCGAGATCTCAAAGAAGGTCGGATCGCTGTTACACTCGCGCGAGAAGTTCTTGCGCCTGTCCGCGCTACGCTTCTTCAAGTGCTGCCTGGCGAGCAACAACCAATTCACCAACCGCCACTTCATCAAGATCGAACTCTTCTCCACCATTCTCGGCCTGCTCGAGGCGGAAGGCGACCGCAACAACTTGGTGGCTTCAGCCTCTCTCGACTTCTTCGAGCACATGAGACGCGAGAACATGAAAACCTTGATCGGGCACTGCATGGATCGACACGGCGCGAGAATGCGTCAACTCGCAAACTTGCCTCACACTTCGTTATTGTTTCAGCTGCTGGTCAGTCAGTGGGAAAGGAATCAGGAGCCACTGCCGCAACAGGAAGCGACCGAGTCTGCCCGTCGATCCAGTGACACCGAGGACAAGTCCGGGCAGCAGACCGATGCTGGTCGGGGTCAGTTTGGCATCGCAGCCGCGGATCCCGAAGAAGAAAGCTACTTCCAAGAAGAGGACGCAAAGGAAGCCAGTGGTGCTTCTGGCTCTGCCATCGGTCTTGTTCCCTACGACGACGATGAGAACGAGGACGATGGCGAGCAATTGGTGGCGCAGGTGGGGAGCAAGGGCTCGGCAGAGGGATCCTTATCGCCTTCGTCTCTAACACGGCTGCCCGAGAAGCGACGCAGGAACGAGGTCGACGATGAAGACGGTGATGACCAGTTGTCACGCCTGTCCAAACGCAAGACCGGTCGCACAACCAAGGCCAAGGGCAAGTCAGCTTCTGATACGCGGTCACCTCCAGCCGAAGATGACTCCACTACAACGCAGCAGCAGCCGGGTGGCTTCATTCGCAGCATGGCCAACACGATCAGCAACACCTTCGGTGGCGCAGGCTCAGGTAGCTCAAGCAGCAAACGCGAGGGTTCTGGTTCTCGCTCTCCCTCGCCCAAAAGGTCTAAAGGCGGGCGCACTGACGAAATGCCATCCTCACCAAAGCAGGAGCAGGACAGCAGCAGCAATTCTCCCAAGACCAAGTCCAAGAACCTTGCTACACTCAACAACGGCAAAGTCGGGACTGGCAGCGGCGGACTGGGTATCAAAAGAATCTCATTAGGCCTTACGGGCTCGTCCAAGAAGATGGCGGCGCAGTCGAACGTCCGATCGACGGACAAGGCAGATGACCAGGACTCATGAGTCGGCAATTCTTTCTCTTTTTCACTCTCTTTCATTTCTTTTCGTTTGGGTTTATTGATGCTCCAGACCGGGCCTGGCTGAGAAAAAGGCAGGTCTGTCTGGTATTCCTGTCCTTGGTATCGTTATTTGTACAACCACTGTAGAACACTGCTCGTCTTTCAATATCAGACTCGTACTCTGACGTTCTGTCAATCTCAATACTTCAGATTGAGGGCTTGTGCAGTGCAATCGCGGCGAAATATGCGGTGAATTAGCCGGTCAAAAGATTGTAGCGTGCATACTGCAATCTGTGAAAGACACCCCGCACTCATCATTTCCCACGTCCATCGTTCTGCTCGTCATCATCACCATCAGTCTCAGACCAACCCCTCGCAACTGAACGCTCGTGCACGATGTCTGCAGCAGCATCTTACCACGTAGCGATCCTAGGCTGTGGAGTCATCGGCCTCTCCACAGCTCTCGCCATCCTCGAGGATCAGATCGACAACCCGCACGCTAGAACAAAGACCCTCGTCACGATTGTATCTAAGGAGGTACCCGATCTAGCCGGCCTTGACGTTCCGCAGACGGTGAAAGCAGCAAAGCGGAAGCCCTCAGCGGAATATGCCAGTGTCTGGGCAGGCGGTCACCATGTCAGCGACGCCAAAACTGAGCAAGGGTTACGACACGATAAGATAACTTTTGAGAGGATGAGCAAGCTCGCTCGTGAACGACCTTGGGCTTCGAATGCTGCAGAATCGTCTCCGACTTATGGAGCAAAGTCGGTCTTGCCAGTCGTAGAAGCCTCAGCTTCAAGTGCCCCTTCTCCAGGGAGGCAGCCAGAGCCGCTGGTGTGGGTCCATCAAACGGAACTCTTCGAGACGACAAACACCTCGCAGCAAAGTTCGTCGAAAGCGCCCTACGAGGGCGTGTTGGATTGGTACCCTGATGTACGTCGACTCAATCTCGGGTGATCTGATCCTATAGAGCCTGACTGCTGACAATTCTGTTTCTGCTTGCGCAATTGCGCAACTACAGTTCAAGCCTCTCCCTGCATCCAGTCTCTCCCACGGCATCGGATGGGGCTGCACATTCTCAACCATCGACATTAACGTACCTTTCTATCACAAATGGCTCCTCCGTCGCTTTCTCGATCTCGGAGGACGACTCGTCATCGCTGAAGCCAAATCTCTGCAAGACGCGATACGCCTCTCCACCTCACCTTCCGCCAACACTGTCATCTGTAAGAACGCCCCAGCATGGAGCAGTGCAGGTAAAGTATCCGTCTTAGTCGCAAGCCCAGGCCTCGGCGCACGCACTCTCATCGGCATCCAAGACGACCTCGTACACCCACAACGCGGCCAAGTAGTCGTCATCAACGCACCTTGGCTCTCAACTTCGCTCACTCTGCCCGCATCCTCTCCTCAACCAAGGTATACGCTCCCCGGCTTCTCAGTGGTACGCGCAAAAGGCGGTCGAGAAGTGTACATCATCCCCCGTGGTGATGGGACCGTCATTTGTGGCGGAACAAGAATCGTTGGCGATTTCGACCCCCACCCTCGCCCAGAAACGACGAAAAAGATCTTGGAAAGGTGTCTGGCGCTGGTCCCGCAGCTGGCGAATCCGAAGAAGTGGAACGGTTTGACAAAGCCTAGAGTGGAAGACGTTGAGGTGGTGGGAGTGAATGTTGGGTTGCGACCAGCCAGGACGGGTGGTGTGCGGCTAGAAAGGGCAAGAGACGACGTGGAGGGGGTGAAGGTGGTGTATAACTACGGGTAAGCAGCTCAAGAAGATAAGATGCTGTAATGAGACAGAGATGGGTGATTGAGAAAGCTGACTTCGGGCCTTTTGTTTTTTTGCAATGCGACAGGTACGGCGGGTGGGGCTACCAGGCCTCTTGGGGTGCTGCTTTGGAAGCTAAGCAGGTAAGTAGTGCTCAAGAGAGCACCGCAGAACAACAGGTACATTTACTGACTTTCTCGTGCTCTCATTCATTTCCTTTCGAGTAGCTGGTGGAAGAAGCACTCGGAACCCCTACGGGAACATCGAGCCCTGAACCGCCTGCGAAACTGTAATTGTCAGTTTTGAATGTCATAGATTCTAACACATTCAAGCCTCGGATCATTTGACAGGCCATTGGTACTCAAGACCGCTGTACGTGAGAACCCTCGGTGTTGTACGAGATGTGAAGTTATGAGAAGCTGCGTAAGACCCAAGACCATACGGCCTTTTTGGTTTGTGCGCCGCTTTCTGTTTTGGTGGACCCTCCTCCACCCTGAGAACCACACAAAATGATTGCCGAGAAAAGTGCAACAATGCACGGTTGCTGCACCTTTCCACACTTTTTTTAACTCTCTCATCATCGGCCTTCGCACACCCTTGCTTCCTCTTTCCACTGACACCATCATCTCATCGCAACGATGTCGACAACGAGACCGGATCCAGTGACGCCGTTCGCGCTCAAAACGCCACTTTTCAACAAGCTTGCCGGCAAACGTGTCATTCTCGCTAGCTCGAGTCCTAGAAGGAAGGATATCTTGGCATCGGTCGTAAGTACAGCCTCCGTACGAGCTCAAAGGGCATACTTTGGCACAAATGAACTGACTGACGAGCTTTGACGACTTTCTGACTGTAACGTGCTCAATTCGGTAGGGCTTGGTACCGGAGATTGTACCGAGTACGTTTGAAGAGAATTTGCCCAAGAGCGAATTCACTGGCGAAGCGGTGTTCGAGTACCCTGTTCAGACAGGGTCAAAGAAGGTATGTTCTGCTGCCCTCTTATCGCGTCTGACTAAATGGCAATATGCTGATCTGCTTCGCGACGTGTATACCTTGCTTCTGTCAGGCCCTCGAAGTATACCAACGACTAGTGGTAAGTTTTCGCTCACCTCTACAGCCACCAGGCCACCAAGATCAGAGAACCCAATTGACAGTATTTCCTCGTACTGTTGCAGAAAGAGAACCCGGAAGATCCACCAGACTTTGTCATCTCAGCCGACACCGTCGTAGTCAAAGATGAAGTGATCATGGAGAAGCCAACCGATCAACAAGACAACCTGCGTATGCTCGCCGACCTCAATGGGGGCACTGTAAGTTACTACCCCTCTGACCCTGTCAACGCTGCCTCTTGTGCCGCGGCGTTAGCATCTCGACGCTGATCTCATTCGATTCGGCTTTGTTTTCGACAGTGCGAGGTCGTCACAGGCGTCACAGTCATTTGGCCTGTGATCGAAGCGCCAGGTTTCCAGATGAGGTAAGTTCTACTCCTCCCCGTATATTTGTGATCTACGCGCACTTTTCAGAGGCTGATGCCCAGAACTGGCTCTCTACACAACATGACAGGTCACTATGCGAACGAACCATGGTCAGATTCGCCGACAACCCTTACTATCTACTCAAAGCCTACGTCGATTCAAAAGAAGGCATCGATCGAGCCGGTGGATTTGCTATTCAGGTACGCTCGCCTTTCCCCCACACACTCAGGCTCAAGAGAAAAAGCAGGAACGAGAAGATATGCTGACTGCTGAAACCTTCCTCCTATCTTTGTTTGGTGGTTGAAATGGTGTTGATCAACAGGGCCGCGGTTCGTTGTTGGTAAGGGCGATCGAAGGAGATTACAACAACGTTGTTGGGTTCCCTCTGTACAGTTTCAGTTCGTGGTTGCATGACTTGATCGAGAACGAAGAGCTGGACATTGTCGAGGATGACGACTAAATTCCCCCACATACGCTGCCGATGTGTACCATGAAACGCAGTCTCCCTTTCGCTGCGCATCTTTCTGCTTCCTGTCGCTGCTATCTGATCTGCTGAAAGATTGGTCGAAGTGTTTGCGTATCTTTTCGGTTGCACTTCATTCCACACGAAAGCACGCTGGTCCGATTGGATAGAGATGGAAGCGAGTTGGCATTTGACGAAGGGAACTTAAGTCACATTGTGGATCTGAAATGTGAGCTATGTTGTTCGAGAGAATGCGAGTTTACTTCTGGCGCTTCTTGCCCTGTTGTGGTACGTAGCGGCGATGTCGGTAGTGAATTGGTTTTGGGTTGGGTTTTGGAGAAGGGAAAAGGGAGGCAATCATCAGCATTTGATTCTCTCTACATTCGTGACAAATTAAAAGCGGCGAAAGAGTGCATGTTGGTGCTCATGCGCGAGCGAGGGATACTTACGACAGCCATGTTGTAGAAGCCGACAGTGGTACCGTACATGCCGACACCGAAGAGGGTCATGAAGAGACCCCAGTAAAGCCTGGAGCGGGGGAGACGCTGGAAGACGGGTCGGGGGTCGGCCTGGAGGGCGCGCTGGCGCTGAGGTACAGTGTTCCTGCAAAAAACAACAATGAAAGCAGCGACCGCAAAGAGCAATTGCAATGGGCCTTTTGTCAGTATACTTTTATCCTAATCCATCTCAAAACTTCCAATCCAACTCCTTTCCAACGTCCATCTTTTCGCGAATATCTCGAAAGCTAAGATCGTGGAAGGTCTGCATAATTGCTGGTATAGTCGGATGATGCTTACTTGCGGTAAACGAGGGCGTCCATTGTGTATGATGTATCGAGGCGATAGGAAGGTGATGACAACGATGGTGGAGTATCAACAACGTTGAATCCTGATGGTGACCAAGCGGAAAATGACCCCAAGCCGATAATCGCAAATCCAAGATTCGCTTCCGAAATCAGCGCGTGTCCGCTCTCTCTCATCTTCTCAGGCGGAAAGTGGGTCAAGCCGGAAACGCTTTCAGATTCGCGCGCTTCTTCACTCGTCCGACAGCTTCCCCTCTTTTTATCTCTGGCAAGTTTGTAATCTGAAGTGGCCGTAACATCCCCCATGAAATCGCTAGCATCAAGCCTGGACGTCGTCGGAGTCAAGATCCGATGTCTCGCGAGCTTTTCCGCATGAGCTTCTTCTAAAGAACACGATCCCCGTCATCGGTTCTTGCCCTACAGTATCAGAAGCTTCGACTCCGTTGGAATCTTTGTTTCAATCAACAACAAGCCCCTGTCCTCGGGCTCCAGTATCCCAGCCTGAAACTTAGGCGCCTTGGTCGTATGGAGACCGACGAACCTCCTTGTGCGCGGTCATAGCGGCAGGTGGGACCGTTATGCTCCTTACGAGTAAATTCCTGATCGACCTGGCTGATCCGAGTCGTGAGCGTCTGTGATGAGAAGAGACAGGTGACGAGATCGTGTGTGAAGAGATCCAAGTGCAATCCGTTGTTGATGTGTGATTGACCGATGCACCTACCGGTCATGTTTGACACGCCTACATCGGAAAGGTCCAAGCGGATGCACAACCATATCGACGTTGCTTTGTTTGGATATGCAAATTGACGTCTTGGCGCTGCTTGACATGGCAAAGTGATCAACACCTCCATTGGGATTCCTGAGTTGAGCCCTACGACAAATCTTGGACAGTTCGGAGCCTGTGTTAGGCCATCGAATGTGAAATGGTGAGCCTAATGCGATGGTGCCGGCGGCTTCGTCTTGCTGGTTGAGAGAGCTCAAATTCGAAGAAGCCGGCTATGTGGGGCCGTGAGCAAGAGTTCATAGAACAACTGAAGCACCAATCACCTTCGTCGGCTTCGATGGCAACAGTCGATGGTAGGACCCTGAAAACTTTGCTGTGCATGTCTATTGTCCTTTCTTTCGCTCGCTTCTTCTCGCGATCAGCATGAAAAGGTCTTTGCTACCCACGGAAGCACGATCATTCAAGCTCAATTTCGTTTCGACAAGCAAGTCTCTGTCGGCAGAACCTACGAGCGAAAGCTTGCACTGCGCAACACGAAGACTTCACATGCTAGACAGTGGTGTCGAAGATATAAAACCATCGGCGAGCAAAGTCAGACCACTTAGCGAGGTCTGCCAAGAAGAGGGACCTGCCAAATGAAGTAAACAGGATCTCCTTTTGCTCAAGCAAAGAATGGGCTGCAGATCGCGGCGTACCTTACTGTGGGCTTGACAGATTTTGTGCTTCTCGAAACTGTTTATTTTTACCCTTCTTTTTCGTTGTTTCTCGAAATTTCAACAGCACGACGCGCGCGGCAATTGACAACCGGGAACCGAATATTGCAGATCAAGGGTGCAAGGCAAACACAACAATTGCACAACAGCATCGCAAAATTTGGTAGCCCGCTACGGTTCTTGTCTGCGTATAACTAAGCGAGGTGAAAGTTTTCATGCTGCAACAGAACAGTTCTGCGCGCCTGCTTCACAGAATCGCAGCAGTGTGAATGAGGTTTGTCGGAGGGCTTCCGAGCAGTCAAGCGAGGTCTTGTCTTCTGCTTGATCTGGCCTGTGTTTCGCGCGGTCGCTGCAAATCCGACGTCAGGTCAGGGTCCTTCTCTCTCTCTCTTTTCTTGGCTTTCTTTTTTGGGCTTCTCTCGAATCCTGCCCGTTGAGATGATGGAAGGACAGCCTTCCGCCATGTCAAGCGGAGTTCCTATGTCCTCGTCTTCCGCGAGACAGCTCCCAAACACTGCCCTGAAAGCGGTAGCAATCCACTTTTCGCTGTGTGGTTGACCGACCGATTCGCACTCGCTTGGTTCTGGATTGTTTCTGTGCTGCTGCTGTTCGACAGTTTACCGGCGATTGCAAACAATAATGGCAAACAGCTGATCATAGCTCCACCCGGCAATGGTAGCCCGTCAGATGAACGTCAAGTCCTTCGATCTACATATACATATACCCTCAAATTGCGACCTTCTGCTGGAATCATCCACAACTTCTTGCCCTCCAAACCCTCGACACCTTTCACCCGACCGTCTCAGCTCAAGTCTTGCTCTCTCCCCACCATCCCTGCATAGATCCAAGGAACATCCCATAGACGAACAAAAGAGCATACAAGCCTCCGATCCACCACCCACCTCGCTTTGGTCTCCTAGCTCTTGTTCCTGCACGTTCGAACACCAAGCTCTCTGCTCTGTATAAAGCTTACGATCCCCGGACGAACGACGCAGACTGCTCAGTCTATCGACCAGATAGAGACTTACATACACAAGGGGCTCGGACACGCAGCATAGACTCAGCATACAATCGCAATGACGAAAAGACGCAATGCCGTGGCAGTAGCCGCTGCTACCCTCGCTGCCACAGCCGCATCCACCATGGCAGCAACCCCAGGAGGCAGCGAGATCGTCGGCTCGTCCGCCGTGTCTGGTATGATGCTTTTCAATAGTGCACCAGGCAAGGTCGTGATCCTCGACAAAACAGAAGGCAATGCTGCACAGATCAATGGTCACCCTGCATGGGGTCAAGAATGGGACACAAAAAGCCGCACAGGTCGTCTGATGAATGTCGTCACCAACACCTTCTGCGCTGGTGGCATGTCGCTCGGCAATGGTACATGGGCCGTCTTTGGTGGTAATGAGAACGTAGGCCCAGGCGGAAACAGCACAACGCCTCGATTCAGCACCACTGCGCCCTACTACGACGGAGATGGAGGTGCAGCTAGTCGATTTTACACCCCTTCTACAGGTGGCGATTGGGACGATGGCAACCATTACATGCAGAAACGCCGATGGTACCCCACGGTCGAGGCGCTTGGAGATGGCACTCTTTGGATTGGCGGCGGTGAAGATTACGGAGGATACGTCGGAGATGCCGGTCAGAATCAGCCCAACTTCGAATACTGGCCTTCAAGAGGCGCTGCAATCGAGATGGACTTCCTCACTCAGACCTTGCCCATGAACCTGTATCCGTTGGCGTGGATGATGGCCTCCGGTCGTCTTTTCGTTCAAGCTGGACAGGCTGCCATCCTTTACGATCTCGACACCAATTCGGTCTCTCAAACCTTGCCATCGACCACTGGACCAATGAAGGTGTACCCAGCTTCGGCAGGTGTGGCTATGCTGCCTTTGACGCCTGCCAACAACTATGCCCAGGAGGTGCTCTTCTGCGGTGGTGTACAGCGACCACTTAATGAATGGGGTAATGGTGTTGGTCCTCTCTACAACCCACTTCCTATTCCTGCAAGCAAGGTGTGCGAGCGCATTGCTCCTGAATCCGACAACCCAACATGGGAGCAGGATGATGATCTGATCAACGGTCGATCGATGGGCACTTTCGTCTACTTGCCCGATGGAAAGCTCTGGTTTGGACAGGGTGTTCGCATGGGTACTGGCGGATACTCGGGCCAGAAGTACAACAAGAACCTCGGTATTTCGCTCGGTGACCAGCCCGACTATCAACCCATGCTCTACGACCCTACTGCTCCCAAGGGCTCGCGATTCTCCATTGCTGGCTTGTCTCAGATGCAAGTGCAGAGGATGTACCACTCGACTGCCATCCTGCTCGAGGACGGTTCGGTCCTTACTGCCGGTTCCAACCCCAATGCAGATGTCAGCTTCAACAACCCTGTCAACTACACCAACACCGAGTACCGTCTCGAGCAATGGTACCCACTCTGGTACAACCAACCTCGTCCCACTCAGCCCAACGTCACGCAGATCGCTTACGGTGGTGGCTACTTTGACGTATCGCTCTCAAGCTCGGACCTCTCCAACAACATCACGAACATCAAGACTGCCAAGATGGTCATCATCCGCTCTGGTTTCGCCACGCACGGTGTCAACTTTGGACAGCGTTACCTGGAGCTCAATTCGACCTACGCTGCTAACCAGGATGGCAGCGTTGGCGGTACGCTTCACGTTTCCAACATGCCTCCTAACTCGAACATCTTCCAGCCTGGACCCGCTATGGCCTTCTTGGTCGTCAACGGCATCCCTTCGATCGGTCAGCACGTCATGATTGGTACTGGCCAGCTCGGAGATCAGAAGGTGACCAACACCACTTCGTTGCCTTCTACGATCAAGCCACCTGCGCCTAAGACGAGTGGTACCAAGGGTAACGGAACAGGAAGCGATGCTTCGAATGGAAAGAGCAGCAGTGGTGCCATTGCAACCAATGTGGTGTCGTTGTCTGCGGGGGTGGGTGCAACGTTGGCTTTCACCGCAGTTTTGTCGGCTGTCGCTTTCATGCTTTAGGACTTGCAGGTCAGAATAATGATATAAAGACAATTTGTTCTTCATGGACTTTGATATTGCTTCGCTTTCTCTTGTGCTCTGTCGAAGCAGAGCACGCGCATGTACTTCTACGAAACGATCAATCTAGAACAAAGATTGGAAAGACTCAATCGCCGAAGAGTGTAGATGTGTGTGAGGAAAGGTTGACCAGACGGAGAGACGAAGTTTAGATGAGCTTATCGGGTGTCCCGATGCTTCTCCCTTCGTTGCGGATCAGGTCCTCCACTCGGTACAAGTCAAGCACACCGTTGCTCGCCGAACAGTAGTACAGTACGGTGAATTGACTCAAATGCACGGCCGAAGACTGCAAGAGAGACTCAATTCCGACCTCTAACCCGCTCCGATCTGTCGCGTTGCATTTTTGCGTCCGCTAAAGTGCTGCACTCAACGCCACGCGCCGTCTGTCAACGAAGTGTATCAATCGGAGTCCGTTTTCTCGGCATCAGATCCACTTGGACGGTCATGGATGTTCGAGAGATGTGTGTGGCTTCAGGCACCGCGCGTTGCTTTCTGTTCGAGAGACGGCAGCGGGAAGGGAAAGCGGAAAGAGAGACGCACCTCGGCAATTGCCAGATCGAGGGAAAAAATGGAAAGCTCGAAGCACGACGCGTTGATCTCAAAGGGTCCTTGCTAAAAAGGCACAAAGTCAGAGCTTATGCAGGTCGAATCAAATTTTCCCACCCTCCATGATTTGGCTTCTTGTGCTCCGGCCTTGTCCTTGTCTTTCTTTGACAGCGGTAATGTTGAGCTCAAGCTTGTCTTAGAGTTCATCAACGTGAGCTGGATATCGCGACACCATCGAGGCTGTACAGGTATGAGCATCAAGCTGTGTGACAGCGCGGCATGGACAGACGAAAAGCTCGAGGAGAGAATCAGGACGTCACTGAAAGGAACACGAATCAAACTCTGAGACACGAACAGCGCTGTTCACCATGTGCCTGACGTCGCGTAAAAAAGTACGGTGCGGCGATGTGGGCTGGTGAATGGAAGGGCAGTCAGTCGGTCGGGCGGAGTTGGTCGAATCTTGAATTTCTCTCTCACGACTTGCAAGCCCAGAAAATTGAGAAAGGAAGCCAAGATTTCGTTTAAGAGAAATCAAAGGCGCCACAATCGTAGGGGGCGCCGTACAAGCACTGACGATAGATTAGCACATGCTCATGGCGTTGGACATCGCTTTTCCCGTCTTTGTGCTTCTTTGGCCCGAACAGCTGGAAATCTCGAAAAGAAAGGGGGAAAGGAAAAAGAGGCTGTGACCAGGCAAAAAGGCCCTTTTTTCCTGCTGTCGGCATCGCCGTTGACCGAATCGACTTGAGCTGCACCCTAGCTTTGGTTGCACGCACGAGGCCGCAGCCGAGCTGCAGCTTGACAGCTCAAGCGCTTTTGCGCCGCTCTTTTGTTTCTGCGAGGTCGAGCCCCCATTGACTCTGTGACACTCTCAACTGACCTCACCGCACCTCACTGGGCTGTGTGTGAACAGCTTTGAATTCCCATCACCACCTCTTTCCTTTGTTCACCATCATCATCATCTATACCTTATTCGCGCGCAGGTCGCATTCGAGCTTCTTTCGTCGGCAGTGCGTGGCTAGCATCTTTATCTATAGCCAACCAAGGTTCCATCTCGCATCAGTGGATCCCTGGCACCGTTTCTGGTAGTTCGTCGTTCGTCAAAAGCAGCCGGTCTGCATCTGCGTATCTCCCACTCGCCATCTCTGTCCCAATCTCAACGCTGTAGAATCATCTTGTTGATCTCAAGACTCGGCATATCTTCATTGGCGGCATCTCGTTCCCACCAACGCAATCAAACTTCATCAATCACGCAAAGGTACCGATGGCAATGAGCATTTCGTACATTCGGCTTTGAGTTCGTCGACAAGAAGGCAGTAGCCGGCCAAGCAGCCACGACATCAAGCTGATCGAATAGTGCTTCAGCATGACTTCGCACCTCGGTCCCAAAGGTCTGCCGCCCCCGCCATTGCGTATCGAAAAGAGGCGCAACGCACCAAACTCGAACCAATCCGGTGGATCGCAATTGTGGTCAACTTCAGCAAACGGTCCCGTCCCTTCATCAACATCTGCGCCCGCCCACCTCACTGTTGCTTCCGGTCACATGAATGACCCCGCTGAAGGGTCACGCAACGGCGGGCGCTTCCGTATCCGCGTACCGTCATTGACAAAGCAGAGCCAGGCATCCGAAGCGGGTCCTAGCAGTGCTGCGATCAGCGTGCACAATGCTGCGGCCGAATCATCGGGTCCTCAAGCTTCCAACAAGGCCTGGCAACCGCGATGGGCACCAAAGCTCAAGCGAACCAACCCAACCGAGTCTTTCACTGCCTACTCGCCAATCTTAAGTCCTCCTCTCCCACCGTTGCCGTCTGAAGCTGTCTCGCCTCCGCCAGCAGTGCAACTCGACGACGCCGGGTTTGGACGTCCTTTCAGCACCAGTGGACTGCTCGACCTCAACGCTTCCCGCTTCTCATTCCTTGACATGAGCACCAAAGACAATGACAGCGACTCTGGAGGCGAGGATGCACATCTCACGGTACGATCGCCACAACTTCCAACCATTCAAGAGCCTGCATCGGCTCAACAAGTCAACAGCAGTCCGCCCGCAAACGGCGCTCAGACAGAGCAAGCGCCTTCTGCCAGTTCTTTACGAACGAATACAAGCCGCGGCTTCCTGCGGGCCCCGCCAACCTCTTCGCCCTTCGCTTCGGGCGACTCTCGATCCCCGAACCTGTCATTGCCAACCTCGTCGCCTGCTTTGGCCTCACTGATCAGCTCCTTTCCATCTCCAACAACGAGAGGACCGCCCACGAATGCAGCTGCCTCGACGTCTACTCTGTACGTCGACGCTGTTCAGACACTCACAGCTCCTGGGATGGCCAAGGAGAACAGCTGGGATGGCGGAGAACGATGGGACACCGAAGGTCGCAAGCATAGTGGTGTTCCGGCCGGCCATGCCTCGACCGAACTGCCGTACCTCGATATGATGGACGATGACGACGATGAGGAACTGCTCGTACCCTCTGTGGCCCAACCTTCCGAAGATTTCATGCAGCATGGTAGGGCGTCATCCATTTCGCCACCTCGCAACCGACCAACACGAAATCCGCCCCCTCGTCCTGCGCCGACGATGGCTCTTCCAGACTTGCCCTCGAAAACCGGTCTAGCCGAGACCGCCGAAACTCGTCGGGACACACCGACAGGACGCGTGCCCATCGAAGGACAGCAAGATAGCGGGATCGACTCTGGTCGTTCGTCGAGACAAGGACAGAGGCCACTCATCCTCCCAACGTTGCGGTCGTCTGCCAGCATCGACCGCTTGGCGCAGATGCAGACGGGCGACTTGTCGATTTCTTCGACTCCCGAGGACCTTTCTCAATCAAAGTCGTCGGGCAGTAATGTGCTCAAGCCTTTGACTCTTCGACGCAAGGCTTCGACAGACGAGCTTGCCAGGTCGATGGACATCCCTCGCGATACAGTCAAGCAGATGCTCGACACCACGCAACACGTTTGGCGAAGCCATTTGCTTGGCTCGACGGTCCTTCAAGCCGAAGCGCCTGCCTCGGACAGCCTTGATCGACTATCCAGGTCAAGCTCGAGCCCGATGCTTTCTACACTCTTTGCTGCCCAAGGCTCTGCAGAGCAACCTACCACTCGCGAAGATGAGCAAAAGGGAAGTGTGGCCAGATCGGCTGCCAATCGAAGCAGCAAGCGCATCTCAACTCTTGGCCTCCCCTACATCTCCTCGACCAGACCGTCATTCGAGCAGCAGAGTCCTGGATGGGCCGTTTCAAAGGGCCCCTCGGACTCGACTCGCTCTTCGGCACTCGACTTGCAAGCAGAGCGTGCAAAGCACCGTCGAACATTTCTTGGTAGGAACAGCGAAGATGGACCTACGACCAACTACAACTTCTCTCGGCCTATTCGCCGCGACGCTAACGGCGCAGATGGTGGCTTGGGAGCAAGTGCAAGCATGCCTTCGCTCATCGCGACGAGACAAGCACCTAAGCCACCAGCGCTGCTACAGAGCCCTCTTCTGCTCAAGGGCGAGTCGGAAGCGACTGGTTTCGCGCAATTTGCTGTGGACGACGACGAGGAGGTCTTGGTGGATTCTGGTTCCGAAGCTCATCGGACTCTCATGTTGGCTCAGCCGCCCGTTGCTGAAGACGTCGTCGATACATCGACACCCGCTCCGCGAGGCGTGCAAAACAAGCCGGTACCCGAGGTGCCTCAGGAGCGCTCTACACCTTCGCCTAAGCGTCGCAACTCTGACACGATCTTGAATCGCTTTGCTCCCGAGTTCGACAAACGAGTCCCGGGTGACCTCCACGCTTGGAGCGTCTGCATCGACAATGATGGCGTTCCTGCTATTCGGCCCTCGCCTTCCGCTTTCCACCGTCCGGGTTGCCCTCTTGCCGGCAAGCACAATGCCACTTGGCAATGCGGCTGTCGTGGAGCCTCAACAGCAGATCTTGCCGCGACATCGTCGGCAGCCGCTCAGACGCTGAGCGTACCTGGTCAGTCGTCTCCTGGTCGCAACCGATCGCTCAGCGCCGGCAATGCTCTCGACCCTGTGCGACAAGCTCAGCTGTGGAGCCAGGTCGAGAGGAACAAAGAGCTCATTCGAAAGCACGAGCAAGAGATCGCAGGATTGCAGGAACAAGTGGTTAGGATCTCGACTGAGATTGGCACCGCCCGTCCGTCAATGTCTTCGATCCGCCGCACTCCAGAGCCTGCAGCGGCTCTAGCGTCCTCGGCCGCGCCAACACGAATCAACTCGATCGCTAGGAAGCCATTGCCTTCGATCGCTTCGGCTGAGTTGGAAGGGTCTCTACCTCCTGTGCCTTCGAAGCTCAGGAACACGGAGCCTTTCCCTGCTCCGACAGCGAGCGAAGCTTTCGACCGCGCTTCGGCTGCCCGCGGGGAGCCACTTGCTGCTCCTGTTGCTGCTTCTGTTCCTACTCCGGCTCACGTCTCTGCTCCCGCCTCTGCTCCCGCCTCTGCTGCAGCTCCTCCGCGCACACTTCGAGGCCGCATTGCATCGCTCTCGAAGATCAATCTTGTTGCGCGAGACGACGCCGTCCGCGCGAGTCAGTCAATGGATTTGGGCCACTCACGCCTGCGATCCTCTTCGTCGTCAACGAGCTTGAACAAAGTGTTCCGCTTCCCTTGGTCGCGATCGTCCTCAGAGAAGGATGCCTCGTTCCCGCAACCGACACCGTTTCCCATGAGCAAAGGTAGCCATGGCAAAGCAGCATCGGCGTCCTCGATTCGCGACAAGGCACTGCCTCCTGTCATGCGTTCCGCAGATGGCCAGCATCCGCTTCCTGCGCCTCCTCTGTCGGATGGCACGCTATCCAGCAGCAGCAAAGACAAGCGGTACCCGCCCAGCTCGCGCAAGTACTCTTACGATATGCTGCATGGTCCAGCTTTCCACTCGAGTGTGGCCGGTCCGGGACACTTACGAGGACGTTCGGGTAGCTCCAAGGCTTCGTCCTTCGGCACGAGCATTTTCTCGTCGAGTGACAGCAACGATGTACACGAGTCATCGTCGCGCTTCGCTACTTTTGCGAGATTCGGACGACGTTGGGACTCGATCTCTTCGCGTGGAACCAGTGCATCGGCTCGCAACAGCGCTGAAGTTGCTCAGCCAGCGACGGTATCTTATAGCTCAATGCCGGCGCTCGCTGCCTTGGCGAACAAGCCTATGCCTCCTGCGCCCAGCGACGCTGATAGCGTGCCGCGTTTCTCTAATGGTGATTACACACGCAGGCCCAAGACGCCTCCTCCTCGTCGTAGCTCGTTGCGCAAGTCTATGGATTCGGGACCAAGCCGCAACCCCATCCCTGCCGAGTTCTTACAAGCCAACGATGCCCTGATGGCGCCTATTTCCGAGCAGAGCGAGATGGGTAGCCCTGCATCAGCACGCCTGGACACCATCTATGCCGACCTTGAGATGAGCCCTGCTAGCGCAGTAGGAGCTTCGCCTGCAGGTCCAGCAAGAATGAGCATGAGCGAACGATATCGTTTGCAAGGATTGACCGTTCCTGCTCCACTGGCATTGTCTTCGACGCTCTCTTCGCCCTTGCTCGGATCGTTGAACGAACTCGAGCCGCAATCGGGGACGAAAGTGGAAGGCGCGCCCAAGTCGCCCGCTTCGCCAAGGTCGGGCAAGTCGCCTTTGCCGGTGGCTTTCTCTCATGGCGCATTGACGGTGGCACGTCGTCCATCGGTCCAGTCGTAAAGGGAGAACAACATCATGTATTCTATCTTTGTATTGTTATCATCAAAGTCAATGTCACGAGATCAACATCAATGCTTTGAAGAGATCACAGAGTGGAGAAGGACGTATAGAGACGCATCGCAGCAGCCATTATGAGCGAGTAAGAGTCGCATCTTTAGTTCTAGAAAGCTAGGTAACGTACCGGCGGGCCAGACCCACTTCAAGCAAGAGCTGCGAGTGAGTGTGTGTGTGTATGTGTGTGTTCTAGGTCAGGGGCTGCTGGCAGCATCATGCCTCGGTCCAACCCTGGCGTTGAGCTAAAGGGGCAGCGAAAGGCGAAGTTGAACAATTGAAAGACCGACAAAAGGGCAGCGAGAGAGAGAAGTTCAAATTTCATAGACCTCTCGATGGAGTCGAATACAAAATGGATCGACGTGATTAGAAGGTGACAAGGTGAGGTGCAGGTTCAGGCTTGAGAGCTGCAGATGGGTTTGTATTCGAAAAGAAGGGCACAGGTTCGAGAGCTCAGTGAAGCCAAAATCCAAGATGCTGGATGCGTGCCCCGCGACCCCTTTTCGTGTTCTTTTTTTTGCCAATTTCGCAAAACGGCCCACAGCTGATGTCGCTTCCAATGGCCGTGCCCTGTGCTGGCTTGCATTTTGCTGCTGCGTGATTACTGCTGGTCTTTTTTCGAAGTGGTCAAAGCCTCACTCACTCACTCACTCACTCACTCACATTTGCTCACTCTCGGAGCAGTGAGATGCGCGCGCCTTGACCTCGACTCTTTTGCCAATTCACAATTTGCTGCAAATGCGTGCCGTTCAACTGCGCCGGTCACTCTAACTCCACCTTTGGCTCATTCGCTCACTCGTCACTCAGCCAAACCGAAAGACGCGCTCACTTTCCACTTCGACGTTGATCCTGATTCATTGTGATTGACGACTTTACCCACCATCGCTGCATACAGTACTTGCTCGCTTGCTCAAAGGCTCTTTCTCTTCATCAGCTCACGGCTTCGTCTTCGCTTTCGCTCCTACGACCTTCATACTCGACCTGCATTACCGCATTATCGCATCACCTTGGCTCAGCCACCGTTACTTATCGACACGTTCGATTCTTGACCTCTAGCATCGTTGGCGTGGTCCGATTCTTTCAAGCCGCTCCACATTTGTCTTATTAATCTATCCTGCAGGACACGGAGCATCGTCCATTGCTTTCTTTGCGTCACAATCGAGAAAGCTCACCACGAAAGCAGCTTATCGCACAGCGCAACCCGAGGCCAGCTACGGAACCTGCTATTGCTTCTCAGGCTTAGTTAGGCAGCATCGATCAGCACCGGAAGCATCTCACTTTGAAACGCAGCGCGGGCATTCATCGGCCAGTAAGCTATGGGTAACATTTGCAGTTGCTGCGGCTGCGGCTCCTCCAGGAATGCCAACTATGAGCCTCTCTTGCTCGACAATGAGCGAGATGCCGTAGCCGATTTGCTTCAGTACCTCGAAAGTGAGTCCACACTCTACGCACCTTGAACGCATATGCTGTCTTCGTAATGGCGGCGGCAAGGAACGAATCACTGACAGACTCTATCTTGCTTCATTCTCTGCACACTTCTTTGCTTCGCTTGCCTCTCATCCGAATATGCTCACCCACTACAGACCGATCCGAGACCAACTTCTTTACCGGCGATCCCTTGCGAGCATTATCTACACTCTCCTTCAGCGACAATGTTGACCTTCAAAGAAGCGCTGCGCTTGCCTTTGCCGAAATCACTGAAAAGGAAGTCCGCGAGGTAGGCAGGGACACCCTCGAACCCATCATGTTTCTCCTTCAGAGCCACGACGTTGAAGTGCAACGAGCTGCCAGTGCCGCTCTCGGCAACCTTGCCGTCAATGCTGAAAATAAGCTCCTGATCGTCAAGCTCGGTGGTCTTGAGCCTTTGATCCGCCAAATGCTCAGCCCTAACGTCGAAGTGCAGTGCAACGCCGTCGGCTGTATCACCAACCTTGCCACCCACGATGACAACAAGACCAAGATCGCGAAATCCGGCGCTTTGGTACCGCTCACCCGTCTGGCCCGATCCAAGGACATGCGTGTCCAGCGTAACGCCACGGGTGCGCTGCTCAACATGACACATAGCGACGAAAATAGGCAGCAGCTTGTCAATGCTGGTGCTATTCCTGTCTTGGTTGGTTTGCTGGGAAGCTCGGATACCGACGTTCAGTACTACTGCACCACCGCGCTCAGCAACATTGCCGTCGATGCCGCTAACCGCAAGAAGCTCGCCCAGACTGAACCTCGCCTGGTTCAGAATTTGATCGGATTGATGGAAAGCTCGTCTCTCAAGGTTCAGTGCCAGTCTGCGCTCGCTTTGCGTAACTTGGCCTCGGACGAAAAGTACCAGATCGAAATCGTTCGTTCCAATGGTTTGCCACCTCTGCTTCGATTGCTGCGATCGTCGTTCTTGCCTCTGATTCTTTCTGCCGCTGCCTGCGTCCGCAACGTTTCGATCCACCCTGCGAACGAGTCTCCTATCATCGACGCTGGCTTCCTTCATCCGCTGATCGACTTGCTTAGCCACGAGGACAACGAAGAGATCCAATGCCACGCTATTAGCACGCTTCGCAACCTTGCCGCTTCGAGCGAACGCAACAAGACGGCCATTGTGGAAGCTGGTGCTGTGGAACGCATCAAGGAGTTGGTGTTGAACGTTCCTCTCAGCGTGCAAAGCGAGATGACGGCCTGTGCTGCCGTTCTTGCCTTGTCGGAAGATCTCAAGCCGCAATTGCTGGAGATGGGAATTTGTGAAGTGCTGATCCCACTCACCGCTTCCCCCTCGGTCGAAGTTCAGGGTAACTCGGCAGCTGCACTAGGAAACCTTTCCTCGAAATCCGACGACTATGGACCGTTCAACGCAGTTTGGTCGACACCCGAAGGCGGACTGCACGGCTACCTGATTCGATTCCTCGAATCCCAAGATTCTACATTCCAGCATATCGCCGTTTGGACCATCGTCCAGCTGCTCGAGTCGGGAGACGCTCAGTTGGAGGAAAACATTCGAAACTCGGAACAGCTGCTGCCGTTGATTCAGCATTTGGCTTCGTTGAGTGCCGACCAGAGCGCTGAGGAGGACAGGACGGAGGGCGGGTCGAGTGATGACGGTACCAGTGCAGAGGGTGAGATTAGTAGTTTGGCTAGGAGGATTCAGGAGATGATTTTGGAGCCTCAACAGTGAGCTGCAGCATCAAAGCTCTAAGCTTCCAAAGTCAAAAGCTAGACACATCCTTTGCCAAACCGCACATACCCTTTTCTCTTTCCTACTACGATTCGAGCGAGTAGCAGCCACATCCAGGCTGCTTTCGACGCTGCTCGGCCTTCGTCTTGGCTGGCTTGGAAGGTTTGCCCTTTCTCCAGATCGTGATTTTCTTCTGCCTTCTTTAGCTTTTCTTTTACGCCCGTCTTGACGTCTTTTCACTTGTCATCTTCTCTTTTCTCTATTTCGATCGTTCTTTGTCGCTGTTGTTCGTTGAAAAAGTACACTTCCTTACACGTCGTTGTTGATGCGCATGTGAATCCGTTTTGTGTTCCAGCATGAATGATGTTTGTGGTTGTAACTTATGTGCGACTGGAGCAGGTCTCAATTCAGAATACGGAATGCATTGGATGGTACGAATCGTCACTTTCAGGGGTCGGGGAGTATGGGAGATGAAAAGGTAAGCTGATTTGTGTTTTGGAAGAGCACATGTTTGGGGTGGCGTTCAAGGGATCACCTCGACCCTAATGCTGAGCTCAATGGATGTGCGGTCTTGCGTCGAGTCTCAACTCGCAATGTCCTTCTCTTTGTGGTAGACACAAGCGGCAACAAAGCGTGCAAGGGATTTGTTTAATCCGATTTGATTGGCAATCGATGAATAGCTGCAGGTAAGATTTTCTCTATACCAGAGGACAACGAAGATGGACGAGTGCCCAATTCGACGCTGAAGCGGCTTTAAGGGTCGACCGAGTAGTTAATCTTCTCGTTGTGGAAGAAAGACTTGGAACCGTCACCCCAGGGGAAGCCTTTCTTGCGGATGTTCTGTGCATCACCCACCCAAGAACCCAACGATAGCGTCATAGATGTTAGCAAACCTTGTCCTTTTTCTTTTCAACAGCAAAGCAAAGGAATCGAGAGGGTAAAAGGAAGGGAGGTGGGGGGGAAAACTTACGTTGTACTCGTAGAAAGTGCGCTCAGGAGGCTGGTCACCGTTTTCGTGGAATTCGTGAACCATGTGGTCGTAGTGGTGCTTCTCAATGCCGTAGATGTAGACGCCGAGGACGATGGCTGTCGTGACCGAATCGAACACCAAAGAAACAACGTTTGACGAGTTGGAAAAGAGATGAACGTTGTAAGTATTGGGTTTGGAAGAACATTTAGCGAGCGGAGGGAAGGGAGAGGGGAAAGGGTTGGTGATGTAGACTTACAGCCGGGAATGCAGACATAGAGGGAGACCTTGCGCCAGAGGTCGGCGGACTCTGTTGTGCGGTTTGGGGAATGGTCAGTATGGGTAAGTTCGTTTGATCTTCTGCTTTCGGGTCTGCGTTTGTTCGTGTGCTTTCATCGTCTGTTGTGTCCTCTTGAGCTGCTTATGTCCTTGTAGCATACGCGATAGACCATGGTGGCTTCTTAATCCGATGCCGCGTTCGTACCAATGCTTTTTCCGTCCCGGATGACAGCTTCTGCTTTGTCCTTCAACACGACTTCCTTGCTTCCCTCCAGCCACCCTCCACTGCTTTTCCCTCCACTGCGAATCGTATCTCCATCTCTGCGTACATTCATCGTATCGACCTCGCCTGCTTCAAGCCGCCAATACTTACTTCCAGCGTGCTCCTTATGGTGCAGCCTCTCGGCGACGAACTCGTTCTCCCCAGCAGCGGTTGCAAGTTTGCGAACAGCCCCAGTCTGAACCTGAGTGCGAGCAAGGGTGGGGGTGATGGAACGGCCGAAAAGGCCTGCTGCGAAACGGGATGCCATCTTTGCTTCTGTGATGAAAAGGTGGGGAAAAGATGATGGTGTTGGGAGCGATCAAGACGCGATCAGAATGTCGAGTATCGTAAAAATGGCCTATTCGAGGTTGCGATGGTGCAGCAACAGCCAAGCCGGGGACAGCGAGCGTTTCGCTTCCGAATTTCGACAAGCCTACAAGAGAGGATGCGGGTTTGGGATGCGAGAAGCAGAGGCACAAGAGCAGTGTAACTTGCGAAATTGGCGTCCGGCTGATTCCGTACACGTGACTTATTTTTAACATGTGACTTACATAGATGTAACATAAACGAGCTGTTCGCACAGTTGCTAGGCGGCGTCGACAAGCTTCATCTGTCAATCCGCTGTCTCTGAACTTTGTATGACCAACTCAAAGGTTCACATTTGGACACAGTCAGAAGCCAAACAAGCTTGCGGAAGGAATGGAGCGGAGCAAGGAAGGAGTAAAAATCTCATTTCTAAGTTCGTGTATGGCTTGATGACAAATGAGAGCTAGTCTAATGGGCCAAAATGTTCTTATCAGCCGCAATCTCGAAAGACGGCCGGGTATCAATCACTACACAAAGCCTGAGCGAGGAGTAAAGGGTGTCGCTACTCGTCATCATCATCTCCACCAGATCCACCATCGTAATCGCCCATGCCATCACCGCCTCCCTCTCCGTCTTCGTTTCGTCTTCGCTGCTTCTTCTTATCGTTCCTGACGGGAATCTTGATACCCTGCGAAGCGAGTTTCCTAGACAAAGGCGTAGGATCGAGCATTCCAGGGAATCGTCGTGGCGAGTAAACGGTGAATGGCTCTGTGTAGGTCTCAGCGAGAGCCTCGGCAACACCGGTGCCAACACGACCCCTGACCTCGAGATTAACAAACATGAGCTTGATACGGTAGACGCCTTCTGTCCTCACCGAAATATCCTGAAAGACGAAAAAGATGCACCACTTGTCTTGCTCGTCCTTGAGCACCGAAGCGCTTGCAACGGCTGCACCGACAAGATTCCTTGTATAGGACTCGGCTTGGCCCGGAGCAAAGCTGCTACCGCCGAATTGCATCGATGAGGAACCGGGGCCTCGGGCGTCAGGACCGGCTCGGTCGTAGGGGCTCAGAGACGCTCCTGAGCCGCCACGAAAGTTGGCGTCCGGCGAACCAGAGCCTTGACCGCCGCTGCCAGATCGATAGTCACCCTCACCAGGGCCTTCAGCAAAGTTGCCAAAGTTGGGTCCAGTGCGATGCGCGTACTCTTCCGAAGGATATCCGCCGTGACCGCCCTGCTGCATGGGGTGAACAGGGAGCGACGAGGCATGATGATGTACCAGAATGTTCCTAGGAGCAAGCATGAGGTCGTCCGGGTGACAAAGATCCGTAGCAAGCAGGAAGAGCGAAGTGTTGACTTCGAGTGGACTGATCTCCTCGCCTGTTGCCTCATCAGTGATGACAAGCTTGACGATCAGTGTTGGACTGAGAGGACGTCGATCCTTGTCTCCAAATCCACACATTCGTGCTCGGCTGGGATGTTGCACGACCACAAGGCGATACCTTTTGCCGTCCTCGACGCGGGAAAAGCCGTCGAGATTCGGGCGTTCTGTCGAGGTTGATCTAGGGCCGAACTCGTCTACTGCTCCACGTGGAGCAGGCACACCACCATACGATGGCTCACCTTGCGCTGGATGAGCAGGACGAGATGGAGGCGCTCCATAGGCACGCTCTTGGTCTTCGCGCGCCTTCATCATCTCGAGCTCGTGTTGGTATCCCCTCTCCTGCGAAGGACTGAGAGGTGCGCTTCTGATATGCTGCGGCGGACGTTCCGACTCGCGGGCGTATTGGTCGTATCCCGAATGCTGGCTATACGAGTTAGCGAAACGGTCGTGCGGTGGATGCGATCGATGCGCTTCGTCAGCAGGATAGCCGTAGTCTTGCGGAGGTCTTGCGTCTGATCTTTCACGACGTTGTGATGGGTATTCCGAATCGTGCGAAGGTCCTGCAGCACTGCTATTTGCGAAGACGCTGTCTCGTTCATCTGTTTCGGAGCGCGACATGAGTGGCCACCGTTTTGTAGGTGAGAAGCTTTGAGACAAGTTCCTGTCTGCAATTGTCCGTCTCTTGTGTCCGTCTCTTCCGTCGGCTAAACCACTTGTGCAAGACTCTTCACTTTGTCGTCAATGCTAAGCACGCAAGGAAGGTGCGAAATGCTCCGGAAGCAATGAATGATGATGCGGAGTTACGCCGTGTAGACGCTACTTGACTCGGCAGCGAACAAAGTCTGGGACCCGAACAATGAGGCGATAGGTGGGATGGCGCCGAGATCCGACACCGGACTGCATGAAATAGGATGAAGACAGAAGAGCAATGGGCCGGATGTTGTAGGTCAGTATAAGTGCTCTGCATACAAAAGCGTGAACGGCATTCGAGCCCGGGATTGCCTAGCCCACTGATCAAACAGCAAGAATCACGAGAGTCATTCTTCGATGTTGCACAGCGCCCACTTTGTTTCGCCCAAGAATCGTCATGCATGGTACGTAAGCATTATTCGGTGGGTACGAGTTCGCATGGCGAGCTTTCGCGGGCTCTCCGTCTGCTAGCCCAGCGGCGTCCCTTATGATGTGAGCGCTCCGCCAATGGTAGGGCTCGGTGAGAGAACAACTGAACACGGTGGGTGGCGCAAGCGGGCGCTTCATGACATCCGCTGTGGGTGATGTAGTTGTATCGCTGCAAATGCGCTGCGGTGTGATTGTAGAGGTAAGACTTACTTTCGGGTTGGTGGAGCTGGAAGGGATCGGATGCACCGAAGCGCGCGATGTTTGCTGACGCCAAATGGAATCGATAGGAAGTTGACTTGTTTCGCGGGAAATCCCTTCTCCCGAAAACGTACGACAACAGCGTTGCTGGATAGGCGACGGAAGACAGTAACGGCTCGAATGCAACTGAGGCTTCCACTGAGAAGAGGATAGCTGGATATTTGAATCGAAGTTTGCTTTCTGGTGCTTCCTTCGTTTTCCTCGCTTGCGCTGGAGGCTAGAGGATCTTCTCTCTAGAAGCCAAGTCGTGGGGCGGAACGGGTTGACTTTGACAGTAGCAGATTCCGTCGTAAAAGAGATGCGTTTGAAAAGAAGGTAGATGGCGTGAAGGATTTCGAATCTGGCTTGGTGGTCGTATCGGAAACAAGCACGAACCGGGAATGTCTACAATGAGTACTCGAACGAATGGCTGTGACTTTCCTGAAGCAGACCGAATGAGTTGCTGGTGAAGGAATGGAGCTGAGTCGGATCGAAAAGCAGTGACCGTTGTCGAGGAGGCAATGGCTGTAGAGCGTGGGAAGGGACGTGGCGCCGTTGAAAGAAGAAACGAGTGTGCGAAGAAAAGATCGAGTTGTTTGCAAGCGATGCAAAGGCGATTGGTGGGAGGGAAGCAAGATGCGAGCGTCAAGCGACCAAACAAGCCAAGCTGCAGACTGCAAGCTGTCTCAAGGAGAGGGGAAGAGGGACGACAGAGAATAGAAGGAGAGAGAGAGGGTGGAGGGGAAGCAGCGTGCAGCGGAGTTGGGAAGAAGCTGAGCGAGTATAGCCGCAGGAGCAGGAGGAGGGGGACCGGAAGCTCCGACAACCTTTGGCTACAGGAGTTGCATGTAAGGCTCAAGTGCCTACTAGCCGACATGTCGGATGGAACGCCGTGCCTCATGGGAAAAGAAAAGAGAGAGAGCGCTCGTTGGCTTCCGAAGGGAGGAGCCAGTGCGAATTCCTGCCCTGACTACAAACATGAGGCGCTTCAGCAGCGGCAGCGGCAGCGGCAGTAGCAGCAGCAACGGCGATGACAGCACAAACAGAGCCACCAGTCTCAAAGAGAAGGATTCGGTGTCGGGATGATGTTCGTCTCAAAGCTCTTCCCTTCGCCAGGCACGCGGCCAGTTGAGCAAGGGCAGGAAAAAGAGCCGGATCGACACAAAGCAAAGTCAAGGTGTGGTGGAGCGGAATAGCGCGACTATCTGTGTGTGACGCCTGCTGTTTCCCGCCGCCCCACTTTGCTGCACGTCAGTCGCATCGCTTCAGAAACATGGAAAGCAAAATTATCGGAGACTGCTCGCGGGACCTGCACAAAACTGGCCTCGAACCCAGAGTGACAAGAAAAGTCAGAGACTCAAGAAAAGTGAAGGGAAGGCCCGCGAAAGGTGGCGTAGCGAGCCGCATAAGCGGGCGAGACACACAGCCAGATTAGCACAAGAGCAAGCAAGCAAGCACAAAAACAATGTGTGACTGCAGCAGCTGGAAGGGTGCAAATACAGAGTAGCATCTGCATCTGCAGCTGTGTTTCAATCGGTCTGCGGTGCACACATAAGCTCTGCGGGTATGGAAACGCTCCGTAGAGGGAATTGAGATGCCGGCTGCATCTCTTCTGAGGGAGTGGCCACGCGCCATGCGAGACGGAGTATGAATTTTCACTTTTGAGTTGAGCTCAAAGAGCAAGAGGGCCAAGACGACAGCATCTCGGTCAAGCTGAAAAAGGTAACATTGGCAGTCAAGTTGTGCCGTCGCTCTCGCAGATCCAGCTGAGGCAAAGCAGGGAAGACGTCTGGAATTCTGTTTTTACTCTCTCTCTGTGTTCTCTTTCAGAAGGCTCCAAAGGTGAACGCCGACAATGAGACCCGGTCAGACGTAAACAGCATTCAAAATCTGTCTGCGTCTTCCACGCAGAGACTCGTGGGCCCTGCGCATTCGCCGCACGCACGTCCTGCACCCTTTTCTCACACCTTCCTGTAATCGTGCAGCAAGAATAGGGTCCAGAACACGCTGAATCACAAGGTTGCCAAAGGGTCTAGAAGGATGAGCTATGATATAAGGCAAAAAAAAAAAAAACAAAACAAAAAAGACAAAGTACCATCAGCTCGATCGAGCAAACAGAGCCAAAGGAGCGACAAGGCGGTTCCCACCAATCATGTGTAAGATACTGCCACGACGAGGATGTTCGAAATGGGGAAGACAGCATGAAGGGTCAAGGGTTGCTAAATGTCCATCTGAACGGCCAACGTCTCTTCCAAGTGCCATTGATCAAGGTTCATAGTTTGAGCGCGAGGAGCCGAGTCAACACCAACGAAAAACTTCAGTATAGGCTGTGCTAAACCAACGTACACATCTTTTCCAAAAGCCGGTCATTGTTGACTGGACCGCGGTCCCTCTTCTTCTTCTTGACCAAGCTCTAAATCAGCCACACTCCTCATGATAGACTCGAGTCTTTCTTTGCGACCGAAGACTTTGCGACCGAAGAAGGCAAATCAGGCTCATTGTTGCCGCTCTTTCGCCCATTGTTTGCTACATGGAAGCTACCTATGTTCCAGTCCGATGTCTTGGTTGAAAGAGTCCTTGTCCAATCGTAACGTAGAATTGACAAGCCAGGCCAACGTAAGACAAGGTGGATCAGCAACCGCCGGACTGTCAAGGTGGGGGAACGACTTCCCCTTCCCCCCCTTTCCCTCCACGCTCTGGTCGTAGATCCACTGCAACAGCCGTGCAACATTGCGAACCATGAAAGCCAATCTATGTACGAACGGCAGGCTGAGACCACCTTAGCTCGTTTTTGTCTTCGTGTTGTCAAGTTCGCCGAAGCTTCCCGGTCGCTCGGCTCGTCGAGATTGGTATTGCAGCAAACTTTCAGTTGAGCGTAAAGCGAACATGATGCTCGCTGTCCCACGGAACACCACCTGCCGCATTGCCTTGATCTTCAAACGTTCATCTTTGCATACCCGACTGTGGTTCAGCTTCAAATTCATGGCCCACGTTGGAAAAGTTTGCATTTTGCCGCGCGCGCAAGCGCAAGCGCTGCTATGTTTGGCATCTTGGCGCCGACATCTCGATTCATTCCCCCTCGCGGTTCATAATTTGACCTTGACGGAATTAAGCAGCCGAATCTTACCGAACAGCGGAAAGTAGATCCGCGAGGTCATCTTCAAGCCTCTTTGCTAGAGCCGCCCACGCGAGCCAACCGTAGTTCTAATAATACCTCCCATGCAAGATCACTTTGACGACACCGTATGCTGTCCGTGCTTTACACAACTAATGTTGGTCAGAACTTGCAAGCACGAGTCGACCGGAGCCCTGATAGGTAAAATAATAAAAGCAACCTTTTTCATCTCCAAGTTTCATTCTCCGACCGGGTTTTCTAGGCCCATAAGTCTGGACCTCGTTGCGAATTTTTTCTTGCTCTTCAACCAAATGCCGCTGCAGTCCTGTTGACCTTTCGGCCATTCTATCCATTCAATGGCAGCCTTGCTTCAGCTCCGTGCTGCTTTGTGCTTGGTACATCAACAAATCGCGACGACACTCCCTTGATAGAGCAGCGGCACCGCAATCCAAGTACCGTGGGAAGCGGTCAAGACCAGCTGATCGCAGCTGATTTATGAACCGTCGATCGAGCCGTGCTTTGGGCGACCTACCGTACTTACTTCTCCGAGCTCTTATTGCAAGCCTCTGACGTCGATGCGGCCCGACTCTGGTTACAGCAGAATTCTGTGTCTGTAATTCAAGCCGCGGTCGTTGCGGCATGTCATCAACTTTGTCCGACCAGCCATTGCGGGTAAGACGGGATGCAGATCGATCGGAAGATTGGTTCTTTAGCAGCAAGAAGAAGAAGTTTACCCGGCTGCCCGTTCCAAGTTTATCCCCCACTGCCAAGATCAAGCGGAGTGTCTGTGCATTAACGAGCTACTATTGAGCTCAGCGGGGAATCAACCCTTCAGCTCGTTCTCGCCAATAGGCTGCGAACTCGTATGACCGAACGATGCGAGCAAACGAGCAAGTCATTCTTCTCTCAGTCAAGACAGTCACGCTTCACCGTCACATGGTTGCCGAATCTACTTGGCGCCTGCATACCGGGAGCTTTCTCGGAGGCTGATCCAATCTATCAAGCTTCACTGCATTGCATAGCGCGGTCGAATTGCATGTGTCTGCAGGTATCTAATGCGCAGGAAGCACTCTGCATGCAAAGCGGTTTGTGGCGCTACAAGCCTCGAATCATAATGTCGAGGACGGATCCAATCAATCATCATCTCTCCGAAAGATCTGTGGTATCAATATCATGGAGGCCGAGACTTGTTGAGGGTCGAGAATCGGATCTCGGACTAAAATATCGGGCTTCGTGCTGCTCGCTCCACTCGATGCATTTTTTGACGTTTCCACTCCTTCTTACCTGGTGCATTCTTGCTCCCACACCTCAGCTCAGCACTTGAGGTTGCACCTACACCATCTATTCAACGCTTGACCACTGGACGAGAATCGGCTTCACTACGCAGGAAGTCGCACTGTGACGTGCAAGAAACGCTCGATTGCTTCGGATCGCCCATCCTCGAGCACAAGTCAACGAAGCGCAAGTAAGCCGACAAGCACAACTCAACGAAGCGCAATTGCAGTCCTTTTTTGAAGTGCTAGCTGTCCGCAGTCCCGCCTCCAAGGATGAACAACAGCTTCGCCGAAGCCAGCGGCCCCAGCACGACCGCTTCCTCCTCTTCTCACGAAGTTCTACGCCAAGCTCTCTCTTCGGACAAAGTTTCCGACTCGCAAGTATCGCAATACTATCGAGAACGACTGCAAGATCGACGCATTCAGATCACCAACCTCGATCGTGCACGTCCCAAAACTGGCGGCAATGACGCCGATGCGAGGCTGCGAGCCGAAGCGAAGCTTGTCAAGCGGAAAAGAAGGGTGAAGAGTGAATTGTCGCAATTGAAGAGGCTCAGAATTGCCGCTGGTCGGGCTGCTAAGCGCCCATGGAAGGAGCAAGATCTGAACGAAGGGCAGGACGAAGGAGCTAGCGATGATGAAGCAAACAAAAACGTTGTCAAAGGCAAACAGAGACTGCTAGCGGATACAACAGCCCAACTGAAACGTCTCCAATCCACCTCTCATCATCATCAACCCCGTTCAAATCCGGCGAAGAAACTCGACAAATCCACCACCACCAAACCTCTCACACGTGCACAACGTAAACGTCTCAACCTCGACTCCCTCGACTCCTCCATCTCCTATCACCTGGTAGAACCGCTACACGAAATGTGGCGAACCTACATCCAGCAGTTGCTCAACATCACAGCGATGAACTCGAAAGGCCAAGTGGTCGCAAATCCTCAATTCGATCCGAAAGCATTGGTGACGATGAGTTCGGGTACGGTGAGCGCTGTACAAGCTTCGCTGATCAAAGCGGATCTGTGTGGGGCTGAGGTGGAGGTGGTTAGGGCGGCCAATCCGAGTTTAGTGGGGAAGAGGGGGTTGGTCGTGAAGGAGACGGAACATACGATTGTTCTTGTCACCGCGCCTAAGAGGGATGAAGGGGAGACGAAGAGGGGAAGGGAAAGTGGGGGAACGACAAAGACGGTTCCCAAGAAGAATGCCGTTTTTGCAATCAAAGTCCCATTAGCAACACCAGCTTCGCAGGACGGAGAATCGGCTTATTTGAGGTTCGAGTTGCACGGGAATCATATGATGCACACACTACCGTCGAGAGCTACGAGAAAGTACAAGGCTCGACCGACAATCGATTTCTAAGCACACACCAGCACTTCTTCGTTATGTATTTTTATCAGTATCATTCACAGCATTGCACAATTTCATCAGCATAAGCAAGCGTGTTCTACAGACAGACAACACGACGAGCAAAAGGTGAAGGGTGAAAAGCGTCCTCAAGATCCAACGCCCCATACCGTAGAGATGGAGAGCGCGGAGAGGTCACTGATGTATTTCAAGAGCCAAAGCGGAACAAAATGAGCGACTAAAAGTGAGGGGAGTGTATGCGGAACGGGCAAGAGATGAGAATGCGAGATGTATGCACAAGGGTCAATGACAAGCAGCTACGATCAGAGGACCAAAGCGAAAGCAGCGGCCACAGCGCCAAGACCGAGAGTGGAAGCGCTGACGATGAGACCAGAGGCACCGGAAGTTGATTGACCCTTGGAAGTTCCCGACGAACCGGAGCTGGAGCTGCCGCTGCTACCAGAGCTGCTGGAGCTACCAGACGAGCTACCGCTGGAGCCGGAGGAGCCGGTCGACGAAGCAGCAGCAGCGCTGACCGAAGAAGTGTACGAAGCAGCGGCAGCCTTGGCACTCGACGAAGCCTGAGCGCCTTGACCACTTCCATCGAGGTTGGCGTACGCCTTGGTGTCGGGGGCGTTGGCGCTGCCCCGAGCGGCGTCCGAGTGGACAACGTTGATGGGTTGACGAGTAGGCAAGATGCTGTCGACGGCTTCCTTCTTTGAGGTGAGGTTCCACTGGTTCTGGTAGTAGGGCAGGCCTTGGAGTTCGGGGACGGAGCCGTAGTTCCAGTTGTTGGCCTTGAGGGCGCGGTGGTAAGCCTTGAAAGAGTCGATGGCCTGGTCGGTGGTTTCGTGCTCGAGCGAGATGAAGCCGGTACGATTGGTGGTGGTGGCCCAAGAGGTCATCTCCTTGATGACGCTGGCCTTGGTAGCACCGATACCGGTGGTGCAGGTCTGGAGCTGGGCGGTACCGTTGCCCTGGCGGAGACACCAATCGTCGGCATCCTTGTTCCACATGACGGTCTGAAGACCAAGGACCTGTGTGGCGATGGCACGTACACGAGCATCGACATCTCCCTCAGGGGGACGCCAGTACATGGGAACGGATCCAGTCAGATCGTAGATGATTTGCATGGTCCAACCAAGATCACCGATGATCTCGAGGTCGGTCTTACCAGTCTGGAGGGTGTGCGACCAAGTGTGAACACCAAGGTGCATGGGAGGATCAGCCTTGACATAGTTGTCCATCATGGTGGGGTTCCAGACGATAGCACTGCCGATGAGGAAGTGGGTAGCACCGGTCTTCTGTGCCTGAAGGTATTGGATGAGATCAGGCGACTGAGGAGTGGGACCATCGTCAAAGGTGATGGCGACGTAGTTGTCTGGAGCCAGCCAGATGTCACCAGTGTCGCACTTTTGGACGGTCCACGAGCAGACATTGGTCATATCAGTGCCGGCAGGGTAGGTGGTGGCGCGGGTGTTGGGGTCAGTGATGGAGCGAGGAATGTTGGGAATCAAACCAGCAGCCTTCTTGGCGTTGTATCGATCGACCCAAGCTTTAGGCAAAGAGCTGGCGGGAGGGGGGTCGGATCCAGCAGGAGGGTAGGGCATGCCGTTCTTAGAGGTGGAAGCGAGCTGACGCTTTGTGATGCTGTGGTGTTCACCGCGCTTGGCAAAGAGATGGCCAGCGGGGTGCTCTGAAGGGTCGAGGAGGCCTCGCTCGTGACGTCCAGCAGCGGACACCAGAGGAGCGGCCAGAGCCATGGCTCCGACGGTGAGGGCGGTGAGACGCATGGTGAAGGTCTATATGATGGGCTCGAGGAGGTGAAACACGATTCAGGAAAGGGGGATATTGGATGGTTTGAGAAAGCCGGGACGCGAGTCTATATAAGGAAAGAGGAAGGAAAGGTAAAGACTGTGGGTTGGCAGTGATACAAGGTCGACTGCCAATATCAGGGATGTTGTGGGACGGAAGGAGCGAGACAAGGGTGTAGATGGGAAGGAAGAAGGGAGATTGGTTGGATGGAGAAGGAAGGAAAGCAAGAAGGGGACAGGGACAAGGGGGACACAAGATGAAGGGGAACCGACACCGACGAGGGCGACTGTTACACAAAGTAACAGGCAGAGAGGGACACGAGCAGTTCGGATCTTGTACAACCTCAACACCTCGACAAAGACGCCGGGACCCCTTCGTCCTCGATGAAATCACATCCAAGCCTGAGCAGCTGCAATCTCAAAGCACTGCACAAATGAGGCGCTTCATCTGTTGCATCTCAGGGGCAAAGTACTGTGGTGGTGACGAGCGCAAGAGCCGACGCGCAAGTATCGGTGAAATGAGCTTTCTGTTGAGGTGCAGAAGAAAGGCGCAATCGGAGTCTGTGGAACTCGCATTGCCTGCTTTAGTACCAAGTGCAAGTTCGGATGCAAGCCGACCTGCAAAGTCAGGTATTGACAGCAACAAGAAGCAAACCAACACATCACCCACCCACTTGCAGCCACCTCCTTCGCCAGAACTCCACCAACGCACGCACAAAGCTCTCGTTTCTTAGCGTTCCTCAAGCTGAGACCTCAACCCCCTCGCATGTGCCTTTGTTCGCAGGGATAGCACCATGTCGAAGCAAGAAAGAGCTAATGCGATGCAGCACGAGCAGTGGATTGGCGATCGTTTCGGTTCGATTCTTGACAATGAACAATGAATGAAAGCTTTGGGCAGTGCTGAGCGCCAAGACAAACCCTTCGGACTCTTTGCAGGCATTCGAGCTGGGGAAAGCGTGCAAGACAATAGACAGGCATGAAGTTGCCAAGCCCTTCGTAGAATGCAGCACGCACATGGAGCTGCAGGAGCCTTGAGTAGAGCAGTCTGATGTGCAGCCTTCTGGCGTCAAAGAAACGGTGTGCATGTTGCGCTGGCAACGCGTCTGTAACGCGTTCTGCTCCCTTGCTGCTGCGGTTCAACCCTTTTTTTCCTTTTCTTGACCGAGCACTGTTTCCCTTTGAAATTGAAATCTGTCAAACCTTGCCATTGCCTAGGGAAAAGGGGCGCTGCAACGAGCCTCTGAGCTAATGCCAATCAGCAAGTCACCGAATTGTTGCTACTGTATGCCATCCCTGCTTCTTTGATCATCAAAAGTCAATCGACAGCAAAGCGGTGTCCAGTGCATGTTGCTTTGTGTTGCTTTGTGTTGCTCTGTGTTGGTTGTGCTGTTAGCCGAGACGGTGATTCTTTATTCCCGTTCGAGTGCAGATCCTTTCCAAAGCTTGGCAAACACCACATTAAAAAAATGATTTTGGGCTTGAAACCAACACGTTCTCCCGAGGCAGCAGCAGGCAGCAATAGCCACGCTCTCACCGTTTTCCGACGCCGAGCCCAACGGAGTTCCGCATACGCAACATTTGACCCTTCTCAATCCAGACCCTTCTCGTCTCGTCCGTTGACTCTGTCTGGCCTTCCGATTCGTCGTGTGGTACTGAAGGGCAATGAATCCGGCGTAGTCGGCGGTCTTTGTCGCTCAGATTTGGTGCGCTCGATGTCGGTGTTGCATGTCACTGACATGTCAAAACACAAGCAGGCTCGCCAATTGCATTGCAGCTGCTCTATCGTGGGCAGCCAGCCAAGTGACCAAAGGAAAGCTCGGCTCCATCGCGAAATAGCTTGTCTCCGTTCATCAGTGCGGTTCGACGTCATCGTGTTATGTGCCATGCGTATTCCTCGATCTCCATTTTGATGATAGAGATCCGAACCCGATTCCAAGCGCTGAAGTCGTCGCTGCTGTCCAAGATGCCAAGCCCCGAACCACGCTCGTCCGCTACGATGGATTGCATGCTGCCAAGCACCCCGAAGTTCCGGTGCTTCTCTTTCGGGAATCTTAGAAGAATCTTCTCTCGATGCAAGCTCAAGTGCCAAGCCGGTATCGTCAACGTATGTCACAGGTGGCTAGGACGTGAGGGGGAAGAGAAGAAGGAACAGTAGTCTTGTAATGCGTCAAGTCAAGGTAACTGTTTTATATTCTGCTACAAAGCATGTTCGAACATCTGCGGCCATAGAACCTTGAAAGCACCGCATCCCGTCCGATCTGCGAAGTTAA